>CM039680.1:71879045-72046545 GCA_022537955.1 Schmidtea mediterranea
TGACAAGATGTTCGACTCTGTAACATTATTATTAGAAATATATATAAAAAAGTAATAAATGGTTATAGTTAATATGTCTGGGGAACATAAACAGTAAATCCATCTCAAATTCTCGAAAAAGTTGAAGCTAATTTCTTGAACGAATCAGGAGATCGAATGCGAGGGGATATTGATATGAATGGTCATAGGATCCTCAACGTCCATAAATCGGAAGATGTCATCAACTTAGAAACTCAAATAGAAAAAAAATAAATCTTTAACAATAGTTCAGAATAGCATTATTAATTTTACTAATATTAATAAACAAAAAGAAAAAAGAAAAAATGATTTAAATACAATTTATAATCCAGAAATATTTAATATTAAGGAATAATATTAAGTGAATACAAAAAAAACCATTTGTACTTTATAAATTTTGTTTTATAAAAATAACTTTGTAAACTAAAATAGATAAATGCACTTTATAAAAAAGAAATGAGCTTAATATTAATTTTATGATATTTATTTTATTTCCCTGCTCTTTTTAATTTTATTTTGCCAAACTAACATTATAAATGACCATTTATAATTTGAAATGATAATAAAAAAATTAAATACTGCTACTTAAAAAAGACATTTGATCATTTTTATATATTTATAAGCAAAATAAATTCAATTCGTTATTTATTTAAAATAAATGATCATTTATATATTGTACAGAGAAGTAAAAAATATAAATAATATTTATTCAAATATAAAGTTTTTTAAGAATCATAAACATAATTGTCCAATTTAAAATTTTAATACTCACTTTCTTATTTTTATAAAGCACAAATATCTAATATAAATTACAAATATATTTAAATAGCTATCACTTATGTTATTGTTTAAAGTTCGTTTAATTTTTATAACGCACAAAAATCTTTTTTTATTACTCAAAAATAATTATTATATCATCAAATTACATTTTTTTAAAGATCATTTCGAATTTTTTAAAGTACGGTTAATTCCATGCCTTTAATTAATAACAATAAAATTAAAAAAATAAATATTGAAATTGAAAAAACTACTAAAGAATTAGAAAAATTAAATAAATGTGATATGATAAAACAAGAATATTGAGATGGTGTATTAAAAGTCTTAGATGAAAAATGAAATATAATGAATGCAAAAACGGAGATATTTAAAAACATGATTATAAAAACTAAACTTAGAGATGCTTCCATTTCAACTTTATTTAAATATCAAGAAGTTAAACAAATATTAAAATTGAAAATAAACAATTTGTTTATAATGGATAGAAAGAATTACTAATGGACGAAATTATTTTATTCTGATTGTTCATGGGGGTTTGCGACTTAATAAACATGAAATAAAACCCTCAGTTCATATTAACTACCCCGGGTGTTCGGAAGGGAATTTATATCAGAAAAGCAAACGAAAGAAAAAAGTCTTGATTTTGAAATGGATTATGGAGAAAAAAGTATTATTTTTGATTATATTATTATAAAAGAAAAAGTAGGCGTTGTAAATGGTATAAGAGTTATAGAATTAATAATGGAAATCCATAAAATTGAAAATATTAAATCAATAATTTCAACTTTAAAAAGACGTTTGGTTGGAAGTTAAAATGAATGAAAAAAATTCCGAAGAAGAAATTTATCCTGTTTTTATTGAAAGGAAATATCCAATACTTGAAGATATTGAATCTAATAATGAAGAAGTAATTGAATCTAATGAAATAATTGAATCTAAAATAAATAATCGAATAATTGAATCTAAAAATCGAATTAAAAATAATCGAATAAATGAATTTTTACTTGAAAAGAAAAATTGGATGAAAGATTATTACATTACCAAAAAATCAAAGATCGATGGACAAAAGTAGATTCGGCAAGTAAAATAACATGTGTTTAAATAACTGGAATTCTAGCAGTTTCAACCGCAGTATTATCAGGTCTTGGATCATTTGGAATAACTCCAGTTGTTTCAATAATTCTCGCTTCTGTTTTTGGTGGATCTAATGCTCTGTACTTGTTTTTATCTGAAAGTGTTTCTATTGGATTAAATTGATTTAAAGAATTTAAATACAAAATTAAAGCTGAAAAATACATGAAATTTCTACAATTAAGATGCGAAAATCCAAAATTAACACAGAAGGAAATCTGTGCTAAAATAGGAATAAGCATCTCAGGTTTTATAAAATTACGAAAAGAACTAAATCTCCCATCACCATATCGATCGGAAACAGTTAAAAAAAATTGTTAAGAAGAAGAAAGAAACTCAAGAACAATTAAATCAATTGGAATATAAGAAGAAAATAATTAAACCTCAAGAACAACCTCTTTATTGCCCAAAATGTTCAAGACAGTTTAAAATACCTCAAACATTTAATAATCACAAGTGTAATAAAGATTTATTAGCAGGGGGAAACTATGATCCTTCCTATAACCAAGATTATGATAGCTCCTATAATCCAAATTATGACCTCTCCTATAATCAAAATTATGATCCCTCCTATAATCAAAATTATGATCCCTCATATACCCAAAATTATAACTCCACCTGCTCTTGTGACCAAAAATCGGAAATAACTAATGTTTTTGATAATAAAATAATAATAAAAGAAAAAACCTAAGAATAGCAATGCTAGCAGGGAAAGAAGCTTTGAAAGGATAAATATTTTTTTATTTAAAAAGGTAATTTTTTGCAGCCAAATATAGAATCATCATACAAGTCTCATTAACCTTTTCGGTTTGAAGTGACACCATTTTAAATATAAAAAGAATTTTGAAAAGAAAACACATTACAAAAATTTATTTCTTAAAAATTATAGCCTAAAATTCCTAAGCTGCAATGAATAATAATAAATTCTTTTGTGAGTATTGTAATAATTGGTATTAAGCTAGTTATTACAATTTCCATTTAATAACAAAAATGCACAAGACAAATCTTGAAATAGGAACTAAATTTGTTCCTGAAATTAAAGAAGAAATTAAATAAAGTAAATGAATTCGCCTTCAAGTTTCCTGAAATAATTCAGGATTCTTATATGAATCAAACTGGGATACGAACCATTTCTAAAGGATCCACAAAGGATTTTAAAAAAAAACCAGAGTATATACTAAAATAATTAATAAATACTTTGATTATTTTAAAATTTCACCAATAAAAATCTACCTAGGAATAACAGTATTATACCGGAAAGCTTACCCGATTCAATTCGAGGCTGTGAAACCAAAAAATATCAAAGACCGAGAAAAATTCACAGTTTCAAATTAGAAGAAGGGATTTAATTACCCTAAAAGCCCCAAAAAGAATGGAGAGAAAATTAAAGCTACTGAGGCACATATCGAATTCCAAAATAATAAAAAGAGAACGAGAAGAAGAAATGAAATTGAAAATAAATTTGAAACTATCAAAACGTATTTCACATCCCAAGTTTCAGTAGTAGTAAAGAAAGATCAAATTCCTACTGAATTACTATCAATTATTTCTAATTTAAATAATAGGATATTTAATGCAGAACTAAAGGAAGTGGATGGATATTTGAAAGAATAATCAACACTTCCTTAACTATTTGCCAATTTAGATCACCACTTGGAGGTACATATATAAAACTCCCGTTCAAATCAAATGTTATTTTAAATATTCAAAATAATAAAGATAATAAACGTTTCTTATATAGTACATTAGCGTTTTTGTACCCGGTAATTATTACTGAACACCCATGTAAACCGGGAAAATATAAGAAATATGAATGGGAAATAAATCTCGAATGAATTAATTTCCCAATTGATTTGAACGGAATAAAAAATTCAGCAAACAAAACCCTCAACTAAAAATCAACGTTTTTTCAATTAATGATCAAAAAAAGAGATCATTTAGATCCTAAAGGTTGTAACATGTTTCTATATAAAGATCATTACATTTTATGCAAAAACGTAGGTGTGTTTCTAAGAAAGAGCAAAATAAATGTTTCATTTTCCTGTCTTAATTATTTCGCCTCATTTAAAGTCGAAAATGCATTAAAAATGCATCAACGACTTTGTGTTGAACATGAAGAGTGGTTGCATCTTTCCCTCGTGAAATACACCATCAATTTAGTAATTTTAATTATAAAAACAAAGTCCCCTCCGTATGTTATTCCGACTTTGAAGCTTGGAATAAGGTCAAGGAATATAACGATATAAAAGGGGAACAGATAGGTTTTGTTATTCAATCTATATAAAAAGCAATTATCCTAATTTATTGCAAGATCGTCATATAGTGTTAAAGGAGAAGATGCGGTCTATTCATTTGCTGAAAATATTAATAATTTGAGTTTAGAATTCAAGAAATTATTAAAGACAAATTTCCTTATTGATGTTAATGAATCTCAACAAAACGAATATGATAATTGCAGGATGTGTTTCTATTGCGATAAAGAATTAGGGAATGATAAAGTAATAGATAATGATCATTACTTGGAAAAAGAAAACTATAGAGGAGCATCACACACTGAATGTAATTTGAAAGCAAAGAATAATTTTGTTCCAATTTATTTCCACAATGAAAGAGGTTATGATAATCATTTTATTTTCTTACCTTTAGCTCCAAACATCACGAAAATTCTTCCAAGTACAGATGAGAAGTATATTTCCTTCTCAGTTGGTTCTCTGAGGTTTTTGGATTCATATAAGATGATGCCTTTATCACTTGATTATTTAGGATCTCTTCTAAAACCAGAAGATATTAAAATCTTTAATAAATTCTATCCTCAATTTAATGCAAAACCTCGTAAAGGAAAATATCCTTATGAATATATTTCAGGAAAGAATTATGAAAATATTGAAAAGAAATTATCAGAATCTCAGTTACCACCAATTACTAAATTCTATAATCATTTGAAAATGAATGAGTTGAGTGAAATAGATTACAAGTATGCACTAGAATCATTGGATTTGTTGGAGTATTAGACCAGGGAAGACTATACGATTCATTACCTGAACATGGATGTTTTCTTAATAGCTGATGTTTTCGAGAATTTTATGAATGTTTGTCTTGAGAACTTCAGCATCGATCCATGTTATTGATACTCGCTATCTGGATTGACTTGGGTAAGTGGAATGAAATTCACCCAAGTAAAACTTAAATATTTCCAGAAAAAAACATATGACCAGTTATTATTAATAGAGGAAAGATTTCTGGGTGGGTTTTCAGGAGTCTTGGGAATCGATTAGTGGAAATTGATGATAATAAAGGTAATTCACTGTACTACTTCGATGCCAACTCCTTGTATCCAACCGCAGATGAACTTCCAACGGGGGAAATGAAGTTCTGCAAGGATAACAAATACATCAAAACAATATTGAATCATGCAATAGGATATATTTATGTTGTGAATTTAAAGTATCCTGAAGAACTTCATGATAAAACTCAACTTTTATCGTTCTGTCCAAGGAAAGTTAAAGTACCAGAATCATCACTTTCTCAATGGCAGAAAGAAAATAATCATCAAGGGTATAAAATCACTGTGAAATTAATTCAAACCCAGGATGATTTAAAAGAGTATGTCATTGAAGGTAGATGTTTAGACTGGTATTTAGAGAATGGAATGGTATAAGAAAAGGTCCACAAAAAGATAATGTATAATAAATCTTATTGGCTGAAACCGTATATTGAATTCAATATCAAGAAACGGACAGAGTCAAAAGCTATGGGGAATAAATTCAGTGATTTATTCTATAATTTACTAAATAATGCATTTTATTGGAAAACTCTCGAAAATGTTAGGAATAGGCAAACAATAGAAATTGTAATGACAAAAGAAAAATTAAAGAGAATTGCAGCAAAATCCGGTTACCAGAGAATGAAAATCTTCTCATGAGAATGTGCTGCTCTACACTTTTAAAAAAATACTATAAAGTTTGATAAAATCAACTATATAGGATTTGTAATCCTAGAATTATCAAAACTTTATATGTATAAATTTATACATAATGTTTTGTATGAAACATATAAAAATAACTACAAGATCCATTTCGGTGATACAGATTCAATTATATTGGAATTATTGAACAATGTAAAGATAGAGAAGATCCAAGATTTTATACATGATACAAAACTTGGATATTTCAAAGACGAGATGGTGAACTTAAATCCAAAATGTATTTTTTTAAATATAAAGAATTTAAGTAATGACAACTCTATATTACATAAAAGAGTTAAAGGTTACACAAAAACCGCTTCTGATATGAAGAAGGGAAGGAATGTTTGTTAAGGACTTCAATGAATTCTATAGGATCGTGGATGATCCATTCAAAATGTCATAAAACAAATCTGGATTATTTTGAACAAAAAGGATTAAGTAGTTATGACGATAAAAGATACATATTAAGCGATGGAATAACAACCCTTCCGTATAATAACCATAGGATTAAATACATTGAAGAAATAAAAAAGAAGCATAAAGAATATTCTGATGTAGATTTGAACAAAGTAGATATAGACGTATTAAAATCATTAGTTTAATTTTTATTAAAAATTTTCAATTTATTCAGTTCATTCATTATTGTTAATTTTCATCGATTTCCTCAATTCATTCATTTTAGAAAATTAGTAAAAATTCAGGGATGAAAAAAATTTGGGTATTAAAAAATTTACTCAATTTATTAATTTTACTCAATTTACTTAATTTCCTCTATTCATCTCACTTGAGCAAGATTTTCTATCTCGAAAATTCGTTAAAATAAAAACCATCTACGCCTTTACTGATTCATAGTCAAAAATATATTTTAATAAATATCATGTCATACGTAAATATTTATTTTTATTTAATCAATATTTAATTGAATTATTGTCGTAAATAACTGAAAACCATTAGTTTGAAAATTTACATAATTAATAATAATTGTAAAGTTGAATGATTAAACCAAAGATTTATAATGCGCGCCGAATCGAACTGTTTTCGGATTGTATGCAATACAACCGTTTAACTGTTTTTCAATCTCTTTAGATAGGTAATGCCATTATAATTTTTCTAGTGAAATAAATTCAAGTATAAATAAAATTAAAAAATTATCAATTCAAAAGAAATAAGATTTAAATAATTCATCAATTTGCGACAGTCAATGTGAGTAACAACTAAATATATCAATTATTTAATTGTAGTTGCTAGAATGTCAGTAAATATTGTGTAAACAATGATTTTATTAATTTGAAAACCTTAATTTTTCTGAAGAAGTGGCAAATATCACGCATTTCCAAAACAAAATTTTTTACAAACTCTCAAACTCTGAAAGAAGAAAACTAAAGTTTTATCCAATTAAAATTCAACCAGTAAATTGTTATGCTCTTGTGTATGTGTGCATGCCACTGTGTGCGTAGGTGTGTGTGGTAGGGGTTGTCAAGCTGTAATAAACTGGTGTGCGAGATTTCAATTAAACAGAGTCATCAACGTAACAAAAAGTATCTAAACTACAACTAATTGAATATCATTAACCATACACTCATTTCAATTGTGCTTAGCAACCCAAAGTGTTTTCTTTTTCCATAACTATTGTAGATATTATTAGCTCAATAAATGAGTACTACAAAACCAGCCTTGAATCATAGGCAACAGAAAATCAGACAAATTCTCCAAGTTGAAAAAGAAAACGGAAATGATCTGACAAAAAAGGAATTAATGGATAAAATTCGACAAATTCTCGATCAAGACTATCAGGTTATTTATTGAATGCTTTGTTGATTGTAATTACTTTGGATAGACAACTCAAAAACTGAAAGAAAAGGAACTGAGAGAAGAAGAAATTCGAAGAATTAGAAAACTGCGAATGGACGGTAAAATAACGAGTGAAGAAGAAGAATATTTAACTCAGAGTTATCAGAATTCAAAACAAGCTGTTCCGGCCAAAGAGGAAATAGTAATGGTTGATAATTATTTTCTACCAAATCCCGTCTACAGTCACCGAAACGTAAAAGCTTCATTTGAAACGTGTTTCGACTTTGTTTTAATTTTAGAAAGATCCAAAAAAATTGAAAACTGATGAAGTCGATTCATCGAGAAATAACCGGAAAAATTCAGCTATTGAGAATAAGGAATATTCCGAAGAAATCAATGAATCTAAAGGCTCTCATGAAGAAAATACGGAAGAAAAAGAGAAAGGAGAAAAAGAAAATTTATCAGAAGATGTTCAAGTAAGTTGTTGAATTCATAAATTTAACTAATCAAATGAAATAATACTTGAAAAGGCTGTGCAGAAAATTCGTTTTAAATATAAAACAAAGAGCAATGAAGATAAAATAAATTATAAATGAAAATGGATCAATGAAGGAAAAAATTTACTACTATGAAGCCAAAAACTTTTGAAATACATAATGAAATCTATTTTATTTTCTTTGACCAAAATGCTGTGTATTATTTCGTTTTTACTGTTTGAATTAACCTAAGCTATTTTCGCATTGTTTATTCATAAAATGAAATATATGGGTATAAGATTTTATTTAATTTTCACTACCGATTACTTTTCATTTTCAAATGAACTTTATTAAAAATATTTGACAATGAATCAGTAAAGATATCGATGTTTTTTGATATTCACGAATTTTCGGCAGAGCCTTTTTCAAATAATTATTAAATATGGGATTTAACAAGTCTCTCTTCCTTTCTAATTGAATATTTTTTCTGTTTGTTTCAGTTTTAAAAAAATACAAATTCAAAACATTTTAAAAAATTAAACTCAAAATTTAATTTTAAAGTATAAATAAATTTATACATTTACCAATTTTTTTTTGCTTTTCGAATTTGATGAAGTTATAGTTATTTGGCAATAATTCTAACTTGGGCTGGTTGCGATAAACTTTAAAAAAACTTGTCGATAATAGAATTATATATTATAATGTAATTTTAATAAATAATTACGAAAGCAATTTCCGTTAATTTAACCTTTTTATTTTACATTTATTTATTATCATCTTCGAATTTACCAATTTTTACAATGTATTTTGATAAAAAAAATCATTGAATACTATTTTGTTTTATATTGTAAAATTTATAGTAGAAATTTTTAGTCAGCCGAAATTGAAACACAAGAACAGAAAATTGAAAGTGATGAAAATCATGATTTTCAAAGAGAAAAATCCGAATTGACTTTAGCTCTAGAAAATGAAACAGTAGGTGAATTTTATTTAATTTATCATGAAAAAATGAAAACATAAAAAAGTTAATTAAAATAGTTTTTAATTTCAGTAATAAACTGGATGGAAATATTAAAAAAAAATTATTTTAGTCTGAAAAAAGAAATTTACAATATTACATACAACTTACAGAAATTTATAATTTAATTTAATTTAATTAATTCACTTTTTTATAATTTCATTTTTATATAATTTGCTTGGTTCCTGTTCATTCCAATAACTACAATAACTCATCACGTAATTTTCACATTGCGTTCATTCTGAAAAAATATTTAAAATTAATTTTTAACTGATGTTCGATACGATTTATAATTGCAGATTAGTGGTTATTTTATTTGGCTCTTACTAATACCATGTAAAAAAACCATATAAGGACTCTGATTAAACCACACAATTCGACTCCTCCGTCCACATACTGTACAAAAATTGTTAAATATCTTAAGAATTAGGCATATAATTAACTCATCATCTCTTTTCACGAACTAATTTATTATTATTATTCGTCTTATTGTCTTGCCATAAAACCAAACTTTGAAAACTTATTTGATGTCCAGTGTATCAGGATAAGTGTATAACAGTGTTAATTTGACACTGTTTTTACACTTACCTGGCACTCAGAGAAATATGAGCGCCTCCCGGCATAGTACTGATGAGAGCCATTAGCTCGAAACTAGTATACTATTGGGAAATGTACTGGATATCACTTAATGTATCGTATATTATTATTATTATTATTATTATTATTATTATTATTATTATTACTTTATTAAAATTGATTTATTATTTAGAGTCTTAATAAACTGTACGAGTTGGCAGAAAAAATGGTTTTCGTGTCATCTAGGAAGTAGATCTATACTAACGTGCCAAAATAATTTATCATAAATTTTAACTTAATCTGAATTATTTTTATATTTTATTTTTATCAAAACTTAATCTTGTTTTTCTCTCTGTAATTGCACCTCATTTCATCGATGATCACACGAAGCTAAATGAAAAAGAATAATTAATTTTTATTAAATTATTAACAATTTTCAAGTTAAAAAGTCATATTTTCATAATGATCATTTACGAAATAATTTCTCAGAAATTACTAATTATTTCTGAAATTATTTGTTTAAATGTTTTGGATCAGAGTTTTTGACAAAGTAAAAATCAGGAATATTAACCGATATAAAAGTGGATGAAAAACAGAGGTAGTTGCCATTGTCATGATGTTTTCCAATTCCTTTGAAGTAGATCTGATAAGATCAAAAACTTATTCAACAGAATTTGCTGAAAGATTTGTGGGTTTTAAGTTGATAGAACTAAATCAACAATTAAAAATATTCTCCTCGTAGTGTTAATAGATTCTCTTATGAACTTGATATTCCTATTTCAAATATGTTTCGAAGACTAAAGCTTCTTGGCAGTGCTGGATTTCAACTTGATGAGGTTCTAAGCTATTTGAGATATGGTGCTTTCTACAGGTCCAAATAGTCAATCTCTATGACAAATATGATTTTCGGATACCTAGAAGGTTAAAATGAATTACAATTAAGAAGTATATTGATAGTGAAATATTAAATATTTGACTCAAAGTCTATTCGAAAAGTCGTGCTAAAAATTGGGTGAAAAGCATGGGACACATTCGACGTGAGGCATTGGAATAAATAATGCTGTAGTATATTTAAGTATAAATAACACTTGTGAACTTGGAACATTTTTGGGGGACTCTAAGTTATAGCTTGTGAAGCGTATATGTAAATCCTGAACTGATTCAGGGGAAGTCAATTAAAATCATAAAGAAACAATTCATATTTTATCTAAAGAGCAAACAAAAAAGCTTTTTAAATTTCTAAATTCTTGATAGAATATTGAAATTACCATTTCATTGATATATATTGTGAAAAGGAGATTTATTTCCGTATTAATGATTTAAAAAAAGAGCAGATATGTAAGGGTCAATCTGGAACATTAAAGGTCAAGTGAGGATTGTTTGCAAACAAGGTAATTATTTGTGTTTGTTGGGAATTTGATGGCAGTATTAAACTGAACTAATTCCTGAAAATGTTCCTTTAATTTTGAACTTTGGGGTCTACAACTAAAGAGGGGACGAATGAATAATGAATGCTTGATATACTTCGTCATAACCAAGTATTGTTGCAGCAGAATAATGACCGTCCTCGTGCATCAAAATAATTTTATCCACTAATTTTATTAATTTCTTTTGATGTCAAACTTTCGACTTTATCATAGTGAAGAGGACTAAAACAGATTTTGTATAATTCATACCTTCAATGATGAGGACTGCTATTCCAATATGATGAAGCTGTAGTTGTATTATTGGATGTTGAGCACAATCAAAGAATATGTTTAAGAACAAACCCTAGTATTATATTTGCATCAAAAGCGAGAGTTATAGCAATAGATTTAAATTTAACAAACACATCGTTATCCTTTAACTCATTGTCATCATTAATAAATCCATATCCATTCTTCAAGTTAAACCATTTAACGTGTCTGATATCTTGAGATTGAGCCATGATTGAAAGAATTTTAATTATGAATTGAATATTAACAAAACGAATTCCTAAAATCGAAACGTATATTTTTGATTATAAAATACCAATTTGACACAAAAATAAACGCAAGACTTCAAAATGTGAAAGTTATTTTAAAAAAAAATCATTTTTATCATCATTTTATGAAGTGTTTCGTTTCTCAGAACAAGTTGTTGGGGTTATGCAAAATACATTAGAATTATAAATTACTAAAATCAATCAATTAAAAATTCGAAAAAAGTAAAAATCAATATTTTTCGGGGGAAAAGTGGTAACCAGTAACAAATAAAATAAGTGTAAATTGATTAGAAGTTTATAGAAAGATCGGGAGCCTAAAACAAATTAATTTATTAATTAAATTATTTTTAAATCAGGCCCATAAATTAAGGAGTCTCCAGTTAAACATAAGCTTAATGGATACATCAATTTTTAATTATCAGTGTAGTAGAACAGTAAATAATAGGTATTCTAAATAATATGTATATATGTGTATGTTAAATTTGTATGACTGAAGATTATGTAATATATTTCTGAATGTCAAATGTGTGATTTATGTGATTTATGTATGCATATGTGTATCTTTCTCAAGATAATTACAATATAATAATTTCCTCCTGAGAGTTTCTCACTGGTTTTAGATAATAAATAATATGTCTCCAAAGTCTTCTAATATGGCAACTACGCCAGGACTAACAACAAATAATCAATTGAATGCGTTCATTCAAACATCGAAAAGGAATGAACAATAAATTAGTTACTTTAAATAATGGTTATGATAATGTAATAAAATATGATAAAATGGGGGGTAGGCCCAGAATTAATATCTTGATCAATAATTAGAAATTTAATTGCCTTTTTATACGGGAGGTAAGATAAGTGTCATCAGTAAAGAAATAATAAACTCGCTCGAAAATGTAAAAGTTGAAAATACTAATTTATTGGTAAAGTGTACAAATGAGAGCTCCTTAGAAATATTAAGCAAAGTTTCGTTAAAAATAAAAATTATAAATCAAGAAAATAATGTTGATTTATTCATTGCAAATGAAATTTCACCAAGTCTAATAGGAGAAATTAATTTTTTAGATAAATTTAATATTAAACTTGTATTGAACCCGCGAAAAGAAAATATTTTAATGTTAGATGAAGCAAAACCAATCAATTTTAAAAATGATCAAATTAATCGAGATGTAACTTTGAATAGAATAATAAAAGACTATGAAAACATATTTATGAAACATAAATGGAATGTAGGCAAAACCAATTTAGTAAAACATGAGATATTAACGAAAAATGAACCTATTGTTATTAATCCTAGGCACCAGCCATTTCATTTAATTGAGAAAATTGAAAAAATATTAAGAATATAGAGGAAAACGGAATAATAAGTCAGTATGAGTTTCCCTTGAACTCACCTTTAGTTTGCGTAAAAAAGAAAGATAAAAATGAAATCAGGATTTGTTTAGATTATAAAGCGTTAAATGGGGTGACAGAAAGACCAATTTTTCCAATTCCGAATACTCAAGAAATGTTAGTTTTTTTGTACGGCGCCAAATATTTCACCACTCTTGATTTAGGAAATGCTTATTACCAAGTTGAGTTACAAGATGAATCTAGATTAAAAACAGCATTTTCCACAAATAATACTCAATATTGTTTTAACCGTATGCCGTTTGAGATTGCGGCTGCGCTTGCAACATTTCAAAAGGTCATGAATAAAGTATTATGGCCACTAAATTGTAAAGAAGCTGTTGTTTATCTTGACGACATATTAATATTATCTTCTACCTTACAAGAACATTATAAGAGAATAAGAAAAGTATTTCAAAGAATAAGTTAAAGATAAGTCCAGAAAAATGTGAGTTTATTAAAAAAGAGATAACATTTTTAGAACATGTGATAAACGAGGAAGGAATACATACTGATGACAATAAAATAATCGCGATTGAAAATTTTGAAACTCCGAAATGTGTTAAAAAATTACGAAACTTTCTTGTATTAACGAATTATTATCAGAGGTTTATAAAGAACTATAGTATGTATTAAAAACCACTCGAGAAATTGTGCGGTGTAAATCAGACAAAAATTATGTGGACAAATGAACGCAAAGATGCTTTTCAGGCATTAAAGAAAGCATTAGTAAAAGCTCCAATTCTAGTATTCCCTAATTTTACAAAGGAATTTATCTTGGACACATATACCAGTTTCGACAGAATTGGAGCAGTTTTATCGCAGTTGGATGAAAATGGTAAGGAAAGCGTAATTGCATATAGCTCGCACGCAATGAATAAACACGAAGTAGGGTATTGTATCACTCGGAAAGAATTATTAGCCATAATTTATTTTACCCTAACATTTTAAACACTATCTATATTGCAAAAGGTTTAAATTGAGGACAGATCATAAGGTAATAACGTTCATATTGAAGACCAAGAGACCAATCACACCTCAATTTCAAACATGGATCAATCGATTAAGTAGTCTAAATATTGAAATGGAATACCGTAAGGGAGAAACGCATTCTAATGCAAATGCACTGTCGAGAACTGAATGTGATGCGTGGATACAATGTCAAACGATTCACAAGGAACCAAAATTAGGAAAACTAAAAACAAAAGTTCTAGCACTCATGTGTCAAGAAAATGGAAAACGGTGACAACAAGATTCTAAGGAAATAGAAAATACCAAGAAATATTTACCTATGGAGAAGGAAACAAAATTTATAGAAAGTAAAGACATTATTTATTCAGGTAAAGGTAAAATATGGATTTCAGACGAAAGAAAAGCAGAATTTGTTTTGGACATTCATAGAATTCTGTGTCATGCTGGAGTGAACAAATTTCACGAAAATATTTCTAGGAAATTTGATATGAGAAACAGACAAAAATTTATTAAAAAAGTAGTCGGATCGTGCGAAAATTGTCAAAAAAGAAAATCTAAACCTAAGAGAGTTTATTTATTTGAATCAATTTTCATCGACTTTTATGGCCCAATGAAATCTTCTAGGAGTGGAAAGAGATATATTTTGGCTATTATAGACCAATTTAGTAAATATATTTCTTTGAGTGCAGATTCTGGTCTAGATGAAAAGACAATTGCAGCAATAATTAATGAAAATGGATTTTGAAATTTGGAGCTCCAAAGAATGTTCATTGTGACAGAGGAAAAGCATTTGAGTCAGCTTTAATAAAAGCATTTGCAGATGAACATGATATTAATCTAATATATTCAAGTCCGTATCATCATTCTGCTAATGGACAAATTGAACGCCAATTTAGAACTATTAGACTGGGTCGAAATACTTCCTGAAGTTGAATTTATGTTGAATGCGGCATTTCAGAAAACTACTCAGTTGAGTCCTGCACAACTTTTTTTGGGAAAAATATTGCAAGAGAGTGGTATGAAAATGACGAAACGTGTGACCTACAATTATTTATGGAAAATCGTAAATCAGAAAAATTAGAGTTAAAAAAGCGGATACAAAGGAGAAAAAAACTGAACTATTTTCCGAAGAAAAACTACCAAACCGAATCTTTAATGTTGGAGATGTTGAGTTGGTAAAAAAAGATGTTGTTAATAAAAATGAAGATAGATTTGAGGGTCCAGGCAAAATAGTAAAGAAACTGTAGGACAGAAGTTTCATGATTGAATTTCAGAATAGAAAATCGAAAATTAGAAATGTTGAATGGATCAAACATTTTAAAATGAAAGGAGATGTAGGATAACAGTAAATAATAGGTATTCTAAATAATATAATATGTATGTGCATGTTGAATTTGTATGACTGAAGATTATGTAATATATGTCTGAATGTCAAAAGTGTGATTTATGTGACTTATGAATGCATATGTGTATCTTGCTCAAGATAATTAACATATAATAATTTCCTCCTGAGAGTTTCTCACTGGTTTTAGATAATAAATAACATGTCTCCAAAGTCTTCTAATAATCAGGATATCGGTAATGGGGCAATATATTGTTCGAGGAAAATTAATGTGCAGAAAATAGTATAAAAGTGAGGTCAAATAAAACAAAGGACCAGGTGGTCTTAGTTAAAAATTAAATTTATTTGTATCTCAAGGAGATTGTATCGTTATTTTAAAGAAGTTATTGTGTATATAATCAGGGTTGCCTGCTTTGGATGTTTACCCTTGGTTTATAAATTGTGCGAAATCAAGTGTATTCAATTATATTAACAATACAAGTTATTTGGTTGGGACTTGATAATAAATATTAAAATACTTTGATGTTATTTCTTCAGTAATTTTGCAATTTAACAAATTTAAATTTTAGCAGATCTCATTTGCTTGCTGAAGTTTAAAAGAATTTAGGGACTCGCTGATACTTGTGCGAGAAACCTGATTGTCAAAGGTCACCCTTTAACAAGTTCAATAAAAGCAGATGCAAAAAGATGTGGATAGTTCATTGTGATGGAAATGTGATTGATGTTGTGTTCACGTTTGAAGATGACTTTTCTGTTAGAAAGGAAAAATTTGTTCAGGTAGTCAGTTATTTATTCTCCTATACCAATTAGTCTCTAAGTTAAAATTTTGTTTTTAAAATTGAATACATAACTGATTCTTGAAACCAGAGAGAAAAGTTAAATACACCAATTCGTTTCATTTGGAATGACGCTATTTCAGAAAATTGTTTGAACGTTACATGTTCTCTTATAAATGTATTGTTCTGTGCAATTATTTTCGATGTCAGTTCAGAAGAAAGAACAGTTGTATTACTCTCATTTTTAAACCAGTCGCTTAACAAGGACCAGACACATGAGTTCAGTTTCAGGAAAAATTCTTGACTTACATTGCTTACTTTCTATACTCCATTTCGTTTGATTATCTCCATGAACTTTGGTAGGCCACCCCGATATTTTGGGGCCTTTCTGTTGTGGCTAAGGTTTGAGTTGGTGGACCTCGTTTCAAATTATCTCGAAAAAGCTTTCAGGAAAACTTTACCATTCTCCACTAATTTTCATGGCATATGCACAGGTGAAAGGGTCACAATCATAGTTGTTATTTTGATATTTAAAGTCATCATGGGGGTGAAAGGTCATTCTGCTTTAAGATCGAATAATTCATATAAATCCATGGTGATTTTAAGGGAAATAGTTTAATTTGTAACGCTATGGCAGTTCAAAAATATTGGATCGACAAAGTAAGACATAGGAGAAGATTTACAGTACATGAACAAGATCCAGTGAGCATTACTTATATTAAGAGGGCATAATATTACTTTTTCTTTGAAGACATTTTCCGGGATTGGAAAAATGTCTTTCAAAAGAAGCCAGATTGAGAGCTAATTCTTATCAACAAATCGTTAATTATCCCAAAAACATTGGTGACTTCGGCGTGATCTGAATTGTCGGTTGTATATGTTCAAAGAGAAGCCGAAAAATTGTGAACATAATTTATTTTAAAACGATTATTTTCAAAGAATTAGTTGTTGAACAATTTAGAGAAAGACCTAATTTATTGAATATAAATACCAGAGATTACGTAACAGTGATAGTGACTCCGTATATAACAAGAATACATCAGTAGTGTTAATATCAACTTCACTAAGTGATGGAGTGAGATTTATTAGAAAATACATTACAAATAAATGCGGACAAATATTTAAAGGGATTAATGGAATATCTAAAATTCTAAATATATACATCAAAATACAAAAATATACACAGATAATTTGACGATGCTAATGCTAACAGGATTCAAAGCTTTTGCTTTAATTTCTTATTGTATGTTTATCTGTATCGATTTCTGCCAAAGTGCCTGTCTTGTGGTAGTACCACCGTCTGGCAGAATGTGTTATATTACTAATAGCAAATTCCTTTAGAAGTCCTTTCACTTCCGAACGAGAATTCCTTTTTTAAAAGGATTTCAGAAGTTTTAGCGAGAAAAGATCCTAAAGCTCCAATGATGCAAGTGTCAAGTTTGACTTTGAAATCAGGTTTGGCAGCCTGTATTTCATTCTTTAGAGAGTCATATTTTTAGCTTTATCTACTTGTTCAAAGCTAGTGACTCAGTCACTCGGACATTTCATATCAGCAAGAAAGATTCTGTTTTTGGATATATAAGTGATGAATAAATCAACTCGTTATTTAGAATTTGGAATGAGTGGTAATGGCACAGTGGTAATCTACTCCACTTTTAAATAAATGCGGATAAATAGGATACAAAACCAATTAGAAAGGCTGTATTTATTGAAGACGGAAGACACTAAATTAATACAAACACACTATATATATTTTTAATAGAAAAGGACTAAATAATTATGAGTTATTGAATAATAACACTCCCATATAAAAACCGTCACATAAAGTTCATAAGGTCTTTGGATGAAATCAACAAGAAATACGGAACTGAATATACAGATATAGATTTCAGCAAGATTGATTTCGAAATATTAAAATCTTTTCTCCAATAGTCCAAGAATTCTCAGAGGATTCTCGAAATACTCGTGGCACTCAAACAATCGGAGCACTCGGTGTATTCAAAGCACTCGATATATTAAATTTCAAAACAAAATTCAATAATGATAATAATAATAAAACTTTAATACTTTTTGTAATTTAGTATTTTTTAAATCGTACGACACTTTCAAACATTCGACAAATTAGACAACTCAAATCACTCAAAATAACTAACGCTTTCAAACACTCAAAGCTCTCGGAGCACTCAAATCATTCAAAACGTGAAATACTTTCAATACTTTAAAACTTTCAAGAATTAAAACTTTCAAAAGCATTTCAATCATAATTTCTACAGTGACATAGCAGTATGTAATCGGTGGACTTAAGACATCGACCTCCGTGAATTCGTCTGTTTCTCGGGGTTAGGTAGTTTTTATTTTCTAATTTTTAAAAACCCCAACACACTAACAACCCCCATGGGAACGGTAAGATTCAATGTCGAGGCTCGAGATGGCTTAAGTCCACCGATTACATACTACTAATTACTATGAACTCTGAAAATTTGAAATTGAAAGTCTTTTAAGTTCTTTCAAACCTCCGAGAAATTGAATTATCATCAAAATATATTTTTTAACACGGTATTTAACAGTGGATATCAAATATCCCTTTCTGGTAAAATCAAATCCAGTTTAATTAGAGTTAAATGTGTGGACGAAAAAAATTAAAAAAACAATGTCGAAGTGGAACCCGTAGTCTATTGAATTAATGTATATTTGGATTCCAAATATCACATCACAAAATCGGTAATTCTGGGATTTTATTCATATTTATGATAATGACAACTATTGTCATTCTTATCATATACATGACATCATTCTCAAAATTCATTCGAAAAAACAAACATCCTTATCGTATCGAGATACCGAGACCTTCTTGGGTCAGGTACGAGAAAACCTTCGTACAGTAAGATACAATGGATTATTGCATGCTTTTTATTTATTAGCATTAAAGTCGGCCTAAGGCACAGGCAAAGCAGGAAGTTGGCTAGGGCGCCAAAGTCTGTGGGGTGCCATTTTTATTAAAAACGTGTTTTCGTGTATTATGTTTTTCTCTTTTTTAACCATTTTTTAATTGCATATTGTATTTTCATTCATGATTCACTTCAAATTCAAACCTATAATAGTTCTAATAGGCCACTTTTACATGCAACCAATTATTATTTTTGCTTAGATTCACTTTTTTAATAAATAAAACGGCATCATTCAGAACGGAAGAAGATTATTATAGTAATGCTCAAAATCAAAATATATTATTTTATATATAAATTAATTATTCTTTAAAATGCATACTTTTAAATTTTAATTAGTTTTCTTAAATTTTATTTAAATCTTAAAAAAATATGTCAGACCCTATGAAACGTCAGAAGTTATCGGGTGCTCAATCTCGTAAGAAAAGGCAACAGAGCGAGCTTAGTATGGAAAATCAAACAGGGTGGCTTTCCAGATATTTGGAGAAAATTAAAATTACTCTAGTTATTAATGTTATTGCCCAGTCTGGCCAGTCATCAGCTAACAATTGACTGAATTCAGAAACCGCAACGCTCAAGATTTGACAGTGACGATATTGCAAAAAATGAAATTGTAGTGTGATTTACTGTCACAGAAAATGAAGATGACTTTGTGAGTCCAGTTGACTCTAATTCTGATTCAAATGCATTCCAGTACAGAAAACAATGAAGAAGCAGTTGTGGAAGAAAATAGATTTGATTTTGACGATCCATCCAGCTGAGACATTTCAAAGTAACTATATATTTTGTAATAAAAATTCGCAAAAAAAGTTTTAAAAATTCAGCTTACGTCAATGTATTTTTAACACGTTGACGGACAATTGCGGCTATAGCCGTCAAAGCGAAGTTCACAATGTGGCATGACTGCTATAGCCGTCCAAAACGAAACGGTCGTTTTTAGACACTACGGCTATAGCAGCACAAATGTGCATTTACTGGCGTATACGTAGAAGCATAGTGTCGTGTTTTGAAAACATCTTTTTAGGTTGAAGTTCATATTTCACCTGTTATACGAGTTGCAGATTCAGTATGCACGTGGTTGTGAAAAATCACAAAAACATATAGTGTCAATTTTCGAACTTCGCTTGTTCCTACTGTCCGTCAACGTGTTAATATATATATACACTTTCTTTTTTCAGTAATTGACATTCTTCGGTAGCTAATTGACATTTTGAGTGCTTTATGATTTCCCAAAAAATGTATATTAAAGAGTGCTGACTGTACTTAAAATTAACATAAACACAACTGAGTTTGGGTAAAACATGGGTTACTTACGTTCTGGGCCACTGGCTGGTTCATAATTTAATTGTGCCGTGTCAGATGTGTGGTGGTGTGGGGCTCAGAGGGCGCCAAAATGTATGCTTTATCTGGGTCGTCATTTGGGCTAGGGCCGGCCCTGATTGACATTATATCTTTCTTTCATCTATATCATGTGACTAACGTATATCTTAATCAGAGGATATATATGATGACATGAGTCTGATTTAGAAAGACGATACTGCTAAAATCACATTAGGATTTTAACTGCTTTATTTGATAAATAATCGGCATGCTTCCCTTAATTATTATTATTTTTGACCAGTAATAAATTTCTAATACGTAACTTTTTGTGTTAAGTTATAATTAATATTATAAGTTTAAATTGTCAAAAAATTGACTTAATAAAAATAGTTTAATTTTCCCTGATATGATTTACCTTACATGTTACTTTGGAGAAAGTTTTATTTCTGACATACTCTGATTTTTAAAGTTTTACATTATTTGAATTTGACCTACTTTTTTGACTAACTTTACATACTTATTTTAAAATATTTATATAATTAATTTTATTTCTTGTCAATTTTTTAATTTTAAGTGACCTATATAATTTAATATCTAACCTAAAGTGACCTTAAATTGACCTACTTTAAAAAATTTGACTTAAATTTCTATTTTAAGGTTAACTTGGATCTCATGGCTCAAGCTCAACTACTAATACATGTATGCACTTAACTCCAAATACCATAAGGAAGCATCCATTAAGGGCGTCTTTTGCAAAAGAGACAAATGAAGACAATATGGAGGGGTTCAAACAGTGGTGTATCTAAGGGGGCGGTGGGTGCGGTTCGCACCGGGCGACACATACATTGGGGTGGAATTTTTTATATTTCTTAAACTTTAGATTATGCACTTTAGACTGTAGAACTATTTGTTCTGTTATTTAAATATAAACATATAGTATAAATTGCTCAATATTTACTACGTTCATATTAATTAATATTTATGAATTGTATTTTACTTGTGAATTAATATATAAAATATATATATATATAAATAACCTATCATTATTAGTATTATAGCATTAATAACTGGGTCTATGACAGTTTTCCAAGTATTTTATAGAAAACTGTTCCCACTCGAATCATAGAAAACGGTATTCAATTGGTTGTTTACATGGGATATGACCTCGGATTTGATTTGTTTCTAAATATGTTAACATATTTATTCTCTATCAATAGTATTATTAAAGTAAACTGTATATAATTTTTTTTGCAGTAATAATAATAATTGTTGCCACTGTTTAATTTATTTAATTAAGTTTGAAGAGTATATTTCTAAATACGTTTACATACAAATATGTGTACAATTTGATTGTTTATCCAAAAGAGATTGAAAATTATTTATTTATAAATATAAAATAAAAAATATTTAATCTTATTTTTTTTTAAATTAAGTATGTTTTGTCTCATAAGTGGCCTTAGTAAGTTTCTTGTGCCCTATAAAAGTGTTTTGTTTTTGATAAAAGTTGCATATGTATGTATATAAACTTATGCGGTATCCATTATTATTGCCTAATTTAAATGTTGTATCCAATGATAAAAAAGCTCCCCGCCTATTGTTTGTTTATGTTTATTAATTTATACAAATGTTGGGTTTTGGATTATTTCAAGTCGGTTCTCTCTGACTCCTGGTGTTCTTTAAATTAAAACAATGAACGACCCAACGTATATTGAAACAACAGGTTTACAATTTATTATCACGCTACAATGACCAATTAAAGTTTATACGATTCTCTGCTCGGCGTTGATGCTTTGCAAACAAACAATATTCACCTTTTGATCCTTTAGTTCTGTTGACTCTCGTTTTCCTCGGTTTCTGTTTGGTTTGATCCCTTTTCGCCTTTCCGTATTCTTAATTCTATTTCTTCTTTTCCCTACTTCCCTAATTCGTTTACCACTTTTCCTACAGTCTGATTCTTCGAACCCTAGCTGAGGCAGAATGCCGATTTTCTCTGATTTTCCCTTTGCTTATATACTCCTCGAAATCAGGATGACAAATGGTTATTGCCGAGCCAATCTTTCGTTTGACATTTTCTCCTACGTGTTTGCTTCGGCTGTCATCCATAATGGTCCAACGAATCCAGATAATTAATGGCCCTACCGGTCTTCCTACGCGCGCTATCTTCTCCTTACTCTTTTCCCATTAATCATTGTGTCAAGCTAATGGGCCCAAATCTTCCTTTTGTTTGCCTTTCTTCTTGTTTACCCAGCTCGGGTTTCCTTCATCTCTCGGGTTCTCCATTGGCTCGGGTTTCCCATTAGCTCGGGTTTTCCATTAGCCAATTAATTAATTAATTAACGTTTTCTGTTTTCATACATTTGAATGTTTTTCAACCCTTTCTAACCCTTTTCTGATAAATCCCTAACCGTCATCTTGCTGACCATTAGCTAATCTATAACTGTCCCGTTTTTCCCATTCGATTTCGATGATTTTTCCATTTATTGATTTTTCTCGGATTTCCGGATTCTCGCCTTTCGTAATTGCTTTTTGCATTTTCTAATACTGTTTCCATCGCACTTTGCTTTACTATTAATTCTGTGCACGATCCCGCTTTTATTTGCCTTTTTTCTTCGCTTACTTTCCATTTGAATTATTATCCTAAATTTTATTTAAATTTTTAATTTTAATTTACAGACCTCAACACAAACAACCATTCGATTGACTTAGAAAGGGACGTCCTTAACCTCTTAAGTGGTTTATTTCGTCAAACGAAAGCCCTCCTAAGCGGCGAGTTTTGTTATCCGCTAGCACATATATTCATTTTATTCATAGTGGTATACACAATTTAACTTTATGCCAATATATTCGTCTTATGCGTTTTGTAATGCATATGTTGATGACGTATATATCCGTCATAGTCACTTAAGAGGTTAATGGATTGTCCCTAAACAAAAATATCAACAGATAATCTGATTATAAAAATTAATAAAAATCATAATTTTACAGAATCCAATAAAAATAAAAATTTATTTATATAATGAAAAGCAATTGATATATATATTTATAGTTGGACATAACGATGACGACAGTGATTGCAACGAAATCTGAGAACAATAATATAAATTGTACATGATCCAGTAGCACCAGCAGGTAGCAAATCAAAACAAAAGCTTTCATGATAATATAAAAAATAAACATACAAATCAAAACACAATCAATGACTATTATCACCACTATCATCACCATCGATTTAAGACATGATTTAGATAAATAAAAATAAATAAATTATTATTATTAAAGAAAGATTAAAATTTCATCAGGAAATGATGTGAAAATTGAAATTGCAAAAAATATAAAGCAAAGATATGTTGATTTGGGCTGAATTCCACCAATGATGCAAATGATGCAGGTTCATGATTGGCTGGAGTATTTATTGCGTAACTCTTTGACAAATAATGGCAACAGCTCTATTTTAGAATGGACTTCGTCGGGTAGCGTATCAGTTTTGCTGAATTCCTTCGTGACAACTTGACCGGAATTATCAGAATTCCAAGAGAACCATTTGATCATTTCAATCGTATTGGAGTCATAAACGATAATCAGTTGGCATCCATCGTTAAATTGAACCTTCAATTCCCCATCAGCTAATTGAGTTGCCCAGCCAATATCAGGAATAAATGTGGATGATTGGGATGATTGTACTGTGATGAATGATGATCTGTTGGAATTGCTGGCGACAACCGGTGATTTCGATGGCATAGAGAGAGAATTCAAAATTGCTGTTGGTAAATTTTCGAGTGACACTAAATTTGGATGAAAAAAATATTCGATCGACGAATCAATTTGCAGTTGGAGCTTGCGACCGATTGTGATTGGATAGAATGATGAAATGAGATCTTTAGAATCAGGCAAAGAATGGAGTTGTTGGATGATTTTCAGACAATACTCTTTGCACTTGAATTGGAAATAAAATTTAACACAAATACATTCAATATGATTTGATGAATCAATTATTTTTATTGGACATAAGGTTATTAATATTAATAATAATAATAATAATAATAATAATAATAATAATAATAATGATAATAATAATGATAATAATAGTAATAATAATAATAATAATGATAATAATAATAATAATGATAATAATAGTAATAATAATAATAATAATAATAATGATAATAATAATAATATTATTAATAATAATAATATCAATAATAATAATAATAATGATAATAATATTAATAATAATTATAATAATAATAATATTGATAATAATATTAATAATAATATCAATAATAATAATAATACTAATAATAATAATAATAATAATAATAATAATAATAATAATAATAATAATAATAATAATAATAATATCAATAATAATGATAAATACAAATTAAAAACAAAAATATTAATAATTAGTAATAATATGGTATTTGGTTATCATAAAGCGAACAAACGTAAATCGATTTTATGTATTGTTATATTTATTAATGTCATTTTTTAAAGTTATTTAAATTTATCTCCTACTTTAAATCTCTTGTGTGTTTTATCCTCATTTATATTTGATATTTGATTGCTTCTTTTGCACTGCTTTTACAATTGTGTCTCTATACATTTCTCTTTTGATCTCCTGTCTCCCCCCCCCCCGCCACCTCTAGCAATTTTGAATCCAAATACACTTCTGTAGAACTTTCATTATTATTTTCTTCATTGTACTGTTTCATTGTAAATTCTATTTCATGGAGTATTTCAACAGAATCTTTTCTAATTTTTCATTTATCAACCAGCTGTTTAATCAATATTTTACCATTACCCAGCGAATGTTTTCTAGGCGCTCCAAATTTTAATATTCAATATTTCATTAGTTATTTCTTAGTTATTTTTCCATCTTTGGTTTTCGCAGTAGTTAATCGAATATATCTACTGCAATGTCCACAAAAATCAGTTGCGTATTTTTCATATGATTATTTATTATTATTATTATTATTATTATTATTATTATTATTATTATTATTATTATTATTATTATTATTATTATTATTATTATTATTATATTTACTATTTACCAAATCTGCTAACCTTGAGAGAATAATCCAGCCATTTATTTATTGATACTGATTTCTTGTGCAAATTTGAGTGTACATCCAGTAAAATATTTGTTCCATCATTGAAAGAAATTTGAGGAAGATTTTCACCATTAAAATGAATTTTATTAAAACTACGAGTTACTGATTCGGTTTTAATTGTAATTTCCTCATTGAATAATATTTCAAAGTCTGGCTGGGGATCATTTTCCATCAACATACATTTTGCCAGATCGGTATAAACAGTCAATTTAGGAGTTCTGCTTCGCACCAAATCAACAAATCTAAATCAATAGATTTTTACAGTAGTTTTTGACGGAAAACCACTATGAAATTCCAATTGTGATAATGATAGAGTACTCTAAAACGTTTAGGGAGTTCATGTAACTACCGGTATCTTTTAACTAATCTAAAAGAATAATTTTGCCTAATTCTGGAGAGTATATTCGCTACTCCTTACTCTTTCTGTAATATTGAAAATGAAACAAAAAAAATATTATTACTGTTTTTCTATTGTTTTTTATTGTCCTTTTCAATTTTCTTTATCTTCCTTATTTTATTTTCTTTATCTTATTCTCTCACTCTCTGCTAAATCTTATTTATAAAAGAGAACTCTGCTTAAAAAGCTTGGTATGCTTATAAGTTATATGATGATCAATCATATATTAGTTGTGTAAACGTTTTTGTAAACTTATGTGCGTTAAAAACTGTATTTTATAAATTTTTTTTCTTTTGATTTAAAGAGCGTTTTAATTTAAAATAAAAAATAACTTTTGAAAGTTTGCTTTTGGATCCAAAAATACTTTAAACTTTAGTTTAAATCAAATAAAAGTTGATTTAAAGATTTGTGATTTTCAATTGATTTAATTTCACTCTGGAGTGGCAAAATGACACCAAAATGGCCACTACTCCCAAACCTTGCATTTGGAATTCTTAAAATGTCTTTCTGGACGGGTTTCATGTTGGTTATGTTGAAAAATAGTGACTATACATGTTGCTGTTTATTCATAAATATACTGATGTAAATAGAACATTGTTTTCTCTGCCCCATGTCGGGTGCTTATTGACGTAGCACGATTGGATTACAGAAAGCGGAAAAAATGATATCCTTATATTGGGAAACGCAATATTGGATTCAAAAAAACTAGATTTTAAGATTTCACAAAAACAAATCAGGTATTTTCACACATTATTGTATCAACCAATCAGTACATTTCAAACAAATAACGTTAATAAATAATTTATGATAAATTTGCTAAAAAGAAAACACTTTAACATGCGAAAATATTGATTGAGTTCAGTGATATATTGTGTTTTTGTCTTTACCAAAACAGTTTCGATATCATTCATCCTGTCAAATTATACACCATTAGAATAAGTAAAAAACCACTTGTAAGTATCTGAGGATTATTGATTCTAAACCCGGTCAATATTGTGCTAAATTATGGGGAGTACGCAATGCCGAGAAAACAACGTACCAGAAGTTATTATTCCTGAGCATCATTAACCGAGAAGTTAATAAAGAAGCTGGAAGAGCTGTTATGCGGATGTATTCAAGAATATAATCGATAAATTTGCATATAATTCCTTCCCTCAAAGCCGCCTTCCACTGTGGCAAAGAATTCAATATTTGAAGGCAGTTTTGCACGACAAGGTAAACGCGAGTATATGACAATTTTGTGGGAATCGCTTTTGGAATGTGGAGAAATTTTATGATTCTAAAACTTTTAAAATGAAGATATAACAGTCTTCCAATGACAAGATTTTCTGCGCCAGAATTGCAAGCTGTATTTTTCACCATATACATATGATTTCCAAAATTTATTATTTACAATTGTCATATTTACCAATCAAAAATTTAAATCAATAGGTTAAATTTAATTAAAATGGATTTTAATATTAAGGATGGTATAAATATTTTTTAAAAAAATTACTCTTGATGAAATATTGGATAAATTGTGCATTATTCGATGGGGAAAATTAAATTTTCAAAAACCATTGGAATAAAAATCGATGAAAATTATAAATTGTAAATTTTTTAATGGCACATATCGAGTACAGTGAAACTTCGACTTACGAATATATTTAAATAAGGGAGCTAGATTCACTCAAAAGGAGTGACGATAATATCAAAGTCAAAGTCCTTTAATCTATGATGAAGAGAAATAAGCTGAGAAATCAGTCAATTTAAATGAGGTTAAAGAGATGTGTAAAATTTGGGGAAAATACAACCATCCGGGTAAGCCTCTAGCTGTGCGATCAATTAATTTTTTAAATGACATTTTATCGGCTCCACAAAAAAGCTTCAAAAAACCAAGTGTCGCTATATGGGTTCCGGTTTGGAGTTCCGCGTAAAATAAGGTAATTTTATTGAGCCATCGGTGATTTCAATACGGATAATCAATCAATTCGATTACCTATTTAATTATACATTTAAATAATGTGTATTAATATTTTGTATTATTATTTAGATATGAATATGGATTTTCCTTTATTTATTGTCGGGAATTTGGTTCGATAGATGAGTGTTTTTGAGAAACGAGCACATTTCTAGAAGGAATTATGCTCGTAGGTAATTATTTATTAGCTTCATTTAGTTACTTAATGATACGGAGATTCCGGCGCACATAGAACGGTCGTTATGTATATTATTATTGGTATTTTAGTTATTGACAAGTAATGAGTAATAATATTTTATCATAAATATACATGTAGCAATATATAGCAAACCTTTTTGCCAGTTGATATTTTTTCAGGTATTTTTCCGGAATCGATTCAAGAAGAAAGTGTATGACTTTATTTCCTGATTCAAGCGAAACCGGTTTATCTCTGTCTGGATCAAATGGACAAGTGCTCAATGGATAATAGACCAATATGCTATGTCCCGATGAATCGATACACATCACTTCATTTATTTTCCATTGATATTTGGATCCCGGTAAGTCAGAAGCCGGTTTCAGAAATTCAATACAAACAGTGCAATTGTCGAGAATATTAAGAACAGCATTTCGTGTTTTCTGACGAATCGGTCTCATTCTTTTGGAATTCAACGGTTCCGGCTTTATTTGTTCGATTTTATTATCACATTGGTTAGAAACCGAAGAGAATGTCTGAATGGAACTATCGGAATTCGATTTATTTATGCTTTGGAAATTAGTCGTCGATTGATTATTGATATTTTCCGTTTTATTATTACGGTGTAACTGTGAAGAGTCTGGAGATGGATTGGAAAAGAGTGAATGATAACCGTGATGATCAATAGATGATTTATGAACCAATGGATTTTGAACGGTGTTTTTACAATTTCTACAATTATTTTCTTTCATACTATAATTATCGATTATTTCTGATGTGCTTTCGATAATTTTAAATGGTTTCGATTGAATTGATTCTGAATTGTTATTCAGTGACAGATTTTTATTGACAAATATGTTTCGCTCGCGCAAGGAATGTTTTAAATCAATACTAGAATGACCTTTGTTCATTGATCCTATGCCACTGTCTGTTATAGAGAAATCCTGCAAAATTAACATATTGAATAATGCTGGATAATCTTTAAGCTACAGTAAAAACTCTTATATCCGAAATCGTTGAATGTTTATTGTTATAATAATATTACATGCTTAGCATCGGTCTTTCGAAACAGTTATAATCGACAGTTGAAATTGTAACATCTCATTAAATATTTATTGCATTTGATCATAAATTATTAGAATAATTCCAATATAAAAACATAAAAAATTTTCACTTAAAATTCAATTCAAAAATTAAGAAATTCAGAATGGAGAAATCAATTGTGACAAAAAGGGATCGATGAGAATTGTATTGTTCTTCGCTATTTGGTTTCTCGTGTTTAGTATAAACGTTCAGAGAAAATGTGAGATGGAAAATTAAGAAAGCGAAAGTCAACATGTTACATACTGATTGCTAAAACCCCGGAAATCTTTCTAGTAGTGGCTATAGTGTTTTTGGTATTCATTCTATCCCGAATTAAAAGCCAACTTTTAATACTAGCATTTCCGGTGTCACGATAGCTCGTCTAGCGATGATTGCGTCAGAATTTATCTGATTTGGTACCCAGTAGCAGCTTATAAATGTGACTTTGCTACCCTAGCCAGGGCCTAGTACAGGATTTTGAGGCCCAGAGTCACAACTAATTTTCAAGGTTTTTTTTCAATTAAAAATAATAAATTTTGTGATAAATTTGTATTTTATTTTTAAATTTAATAAACCGAATTGAGTTAAGAAAATATCTTTCAAAAGCTTAATGGAAAGTTTCAAATCGATGATCAGTGCGAATAACTGAGTATAATTTCAATTTGCAACAAAGAAATGATGGGTTTCGGTTCTAATCAAAGATCAGTTTGACCTTTGTGACGTTATTGGCCAGAATTTAAGTGATGTGTGAAAGCGAGCAAATCCACATTGATTTCTATGCAAGATACATGTACAGTAACTATTTGGTACTATCGGGAAATTACAGATTGCCATTCAAATGGGAAGTTAAGTTTTATCGTGGTAGACCTAATGTGGACATGCAAAGTTTCGGCAGACGAAATGTCGTGGTACCATTATTTCCCGAGGAATGTATAAATAAGGAATTCGACAAACCCCATCTAATAATTCATACAATCATTTGTGTCTGTGAATTGGTAATATTTCATATTGTTGTTTTGCAATTACGCCTGGCATTAAGGAATCGGGTTCAGATCAATTCAGATTTGCTGTTAGAATTTGGAATTCATTCATTATTGACGTGGTTTGAAAGCGTTAGAAATGTGATTTTTTGTGAAAATATCGTTCTTAGATTTAATTTTCGACGAAGCTATTTTGCTGATAAAGATGAAGTGATAAAAATCAATGTTGAACAGATTTTAAAAATGAAAAACCAAAGATCAAAGGAAAAGTAAAAGATGGTGTTTGTGTGATGCGAAATACAAATATGACAAAACTAAAGCAAAAAAATGAAAGTAGGGAATGCAAGTGGTGAATCGTTTTCTCGAATAGATAATGGCACCAAAAACAAAAATTTCTGCAAAATCAATATAGAATATTTCAAATGAAGTATAAATCTAGAAAAATCAATAAAGACAGGTTCATCTAGATGCTGGAATTGGTGGTAAAGGCACATCAAACACGAACAGCTTTGTTGATGATGTCTTCAAAAGAATTGCAACTGAAGCTAGGAATTTGATAATTTACATATTGTAAATCTCATCGTCGCATTTCAAATTTTAATCGTTCTGATCATTGGCAGCATCCGTGTATTAAACCAGCGGATTGATTTATTGTGCATTTAATGTTTTCATGATAATTTTCCGGGAGGGATGCAGAGCTTGTGACGTAATACTTTAGGGTGTCGAAACGGGCACAAACTACAATGTATTTGATTGGAAATAAATTATGATGATTGGTTTGAGTAAATTATGAGAGAAACTGTAATAATAAATTGAATCAACATTTGGAATCATTACCTAGTCGCAAAAATAATTATGTGTATTAGAAATTTTTTGTATTGATTTCATATTCAAAAAATAGTGTAAAGTCTTATTTTATAATATTCCTCCGCGACTTTCGCAATAATATTGGTGATATAAGTCTATTTCTTACTTAAGCGAGTAATATTTATGATTATTTATGAGTCTACTCAATAATCCCTGCTGGGGAAACTAGCCAATTATCCAAAGAACCTCAAGTAGAATTGTGTTTGAACCCCCCCCCCCGATTCCAATTTAGCAAAACATGGAATTATCACAAATATAATACAAAAATATTAATAATCTAGCTGTTATAATGTTCCTCTATTGTGACAATGGACATAGTTACTATTGCTTTAGAATTTCGAGCTCAACGAAAATATATTATCAGCTCTCAGTGTCATTCCCATCGTTTGCAATGGAGCTTTGAAATATCAAACCCAATAGACTCCATATTGTCTGCTGGTGTGCCAACAATCCACAAACCGATAGGTGGTTCTGTAATTCATCGGCAGTCAGTGCAATCACCATTATCACTGATGCAATCCCGGAATGAATGACACATTATCGACAATACAGAAACACAAACCAAATATTGAAATAATCACACTGTGAATAAACTATTCCGTGTTGCCCGCTGGCTAATTTTGTTTGTATAAACGACAGTCAGTGATTGTCAAATTATACGAAATCGTTTCATTCTGATCCTAATAATTTGTGATAACGTGATTGATTTTTTCTTTCATGTTTTTCCATGAGTTTTTCAATGATTCATAATGCAATGTGAAATCAATATATAGAAACATCTTTATCGGTAAAATCAATCAGAAAAATCAATATCTATATTGCATTAACATGGATAAAATTGTGTGATTTATTTATATAAATCTCAAATTAATTGCTAAGTTAAAATGAATTTCACCTGAAATAAATCCGAAACTTTATTGACTTGCATAAAACTATGATTCGACAACTGCTGGAGATTCAGTCGCTTATCCGGATTGGTTTGCAATAAACCAGCAATCAAATCTCTGGAACTTTCACTGATATTGGATGGTAAATGAAAACGGCCGGACTGGACACGATTGAGAGTACCTCTAATTTCTTTGGTGTCGAACGGCGCCTTACCGACAAGCATCGTGTACAGCATGCAGCCGACGCTCCAAACATCGGCTTCGAGACCTTGTTTCGATCGACTGACAACTTCTGGAGAGATATAATTCGGTGTGCCACACATGGTGAAATGTTCGACTCCCGCTTCCAATTGAGTTGCCAAACCGAAATCAGCGATCTTTATCTTCATATCCTTTGTCAGCAATAAATTAGCGAGAGTCAAATCACGATGGAGAATATCATATGAATGGAGATATTTCAGTCCATCGACAATTTGTTTTAGATATTTTCGAGCTAATTATTATCATAATTATTATTATTTTTATTATTATTATTTTATTTATTATTATTATTATTATTATTATTTTTATTATTATTAATATTTTTATTATTATTATTTTTATTATTGTTATTATTATTTTTATTATTATTATTTTATTTATTATTATTATTTTTATTATTATTATTAATATTTATTATTATTATTATTATTTATTATTATTATTATTTATTATTATTATTATTTATTATTATTATTATTTATTATTATTATTATTATTATTATTATTATTATTTATTATTATTAATATTATTATTTTTAAATAATACCTTGATCTTCTGACAATGGACCATTTTCTCTAATTCTCCTATGTAATTCCCCATTGTGACACATCTCTAATACTAAATAAACATAATTTGCATCTTCAAAAAATGTGTAAAGCTAAAAAAGATATCAATTTTGTAAAAATTAACGACTGGATCTACTTCTAGGATTGAAGGATGCTTTAAGCGACTATGCAATTCAACTTCCTTTCTTACCCGTGCAGTCATTCCGTGATGGTGCATCATTTTCTTGTCAATCTTTCAGTACACAGTCAAATAAAATCACTATATTTATAAATGATTCCATACTATTTTTATGGCAACTTCTTGGTCGGTTTTTTGAGATTTTGCCCGATATACTCTTGCAAATCCTCCTCGGCCGAGAATCTCATACACTTCAAAATCCTATTTTTTACATAGATTTAGATAATTTATAACAAAAAATGTAGCAAAAAATTAATTAAGTATAATGAAAGAAAATAATAACTTCGATTGAATTTTCAGGATATTCAGAATAATACATATCGTCACTATTCTAAACCTGATGTGAAATGCAAAAATTTAAATTTTCTGCTATCAAATTAAACACATTTTGTTGTCAGTTTCTATAGTAACATCGATTATTTGTTATATTAAAATATTTGACGATTTTTTAAAAAATGTTAATAATTATCAAATTTTTGTTTTGGAGATTAGAAAAGCACTGGGAAAAATAATGGAAATAAAAAAATTCGAAAAAAAATTCAAATCTTACAATAAAAAAAACATATTTCAACATTTGATTTTAAAACAGAAATAACTTCATTAATTCGGTCGATTTGGTTGATTAAATTACACATCTAAGTTAATTTAAAAAAATATATTGGATATTATACATTATTCATTTTCCTGTTAACTTTTAGTCGGCTGAGGACAGCCGGCGATAATATTAATAAAATTTGGCAGCATATTAAAACCCGAAAGTATTACAATCATGATTTAGGATTAAGTAATTTAATGTCTTGCAGATATTTATAAAAATTTCCCCACATGAGACTGTTTTGTGTACTAATTGCGTCTCTCCGATGGCGTTTTCAGTCTTCTGTGAAAAAGTAAATGATAGCTTTATACAGTGGCTTCCAGTTATGTATATAAAAATAAAGCTGATATCGTGACAAGTTTAAAATTCTATCAAATTATAACCCAAACGAAACATAAAATAATACTACATAGTAGTTATTAAAATAACCGTAAATAAGTTTAGATGCAAAATAATATACAAATATAATCACTAGTTTTAACGAATATCTTAAAGTTTTTTTATTGATTTCAAGCAATTTCAATGCAGTGAAAAAGAAGAAATGAACAAGTGAGAAATGTAGCTAACCGAAGGTTGAGAAACACGCAGTTCAACAACTAAATAATTCCAATAAATATTTTAAAATGTTATTAAGGAAAATTTATGGCCCTAATTATGGAATTTCACTAACTTACAGTATCAATAATAATAAAATTAAGAACCTGAATTTCTATTATTAAAAAACTCTTTACCGAAAAAAATAATGTATTTTTTCTCTGTAAATTCTAAACAAATGCGTAACATGTACGGTAACATTTAAAGCTTCAAAATATATAATAAAGATTATTTTGGAGTTATGGCTTTGTGAAAAATTACTGTTTTCGAGGCATTTGCTATGCATATGGTATAGAACAAGAAAGTATTGAGGTTATGTATGGGCATTGAACTAGTCAGATATATAGAAATGACAGCTCAAATCTAGTAATTAAAAATCCATGGAAGAATAAATTTTTAAATATTTTCACAAATAACAAAAAATTTTGGTATACTTTTCATTCGTAATCATTCTTATATTACACAAAAAATTGATTAAATTTTCATTTCAATAACATCAAATTTCATTGCATTATTTATCTGACAAAATTGCTTTAATTGGATAATAACATTTCAAAATGAAATTTTTTATTATATTTAATGTTCTAGTAATATAATGTATTAAATATATAATTATTCATTATACAAAAAAGCTTTCTAAATTGTCTTAAAATGGCGATTGTAATGCAACAGTCCAAAATTAGATGAAATGAATTAATGTTTTGCATTAATTTTACATAATAAATTTATATTTTACTGCATTTGAAGAAAAAAATTAAATTAAGTAACTACAAATAGTTTTTCTTTATTTAATGCATTAAATTTTATATAAAATAAGAATTATAAAGAATTACTTCTTTAGTAGATCCAATATTTGACGTTTTCATCGTTAACTTTTTTTACAATAACGTATTATTGACAGAAATGATAATTTACTACAATATTTTATTAGTTCATATAAAATTAAAATGTAAAATATATTGATTAAAGAAGTATTTTGAATACTAGTTTCTTCTATGAATAATTTAAACAAATATTCTCCATTTTTAAGGGATGCATGTTCTTATGTTGCCTATTATTATGTTTATTACTATTATTGTTAATATTATTATTACTAATTGCCAAAAATGAGTCGCCAACGTACTTACTATGGTTGAACTAAACAAATTGATTGAAAAAATTAAAAGACAATTAAAAATTGCTTCAACAGTCACAGTTTTCTTTAAAATCTAATTTAACCCTTTGCTCTAACATAATAGCATCTTTTAACGAAATCAAAGTCCAACTCAGCGAAATTTCAAAAAGAAAGAACCAAGTTAGTAAATAGTGTCACGTAAGGTCATCGAAATACAAAATAAATAAAAGACAAAGGTTCGAGTGCTGTTGAAATTATACACCTTTAGACAAATAAACAAAAATTGAAGTATCTACAATCAAACATTACATTTACAGTATCGAGACATCTTGTAATACAGCTGGTCATTCACTATAGCCTAAATTCAGTAATCAATAATTTCCGTGATTTCATATGCACTTTTGGACCAGAACACAAACGGCCTTGAAAATTGTTTAAATTTATCAGTAATATAGCACGAAAACCCAGCACCAAGATAACTTAAAATACAACATGCAACATCAACTAAACACTCTAAAATTTGAGAGAATATAAATAAATATGTTCGGTTGGTGGTGTTTATAACCCTGACCCCTTTCATGCAATGCTGTGCGTCTCCCTCTGGTTACCCGTTGCTAGGCAACGTTGGTAATGTAACCAATGGTTCTGATACCGTCAAAGGTGAGCTTTGTTTCCAAAACTGCTAAGACCCGGTCTGCAGCTGGTCCAGCGAGCTACTGATAGAAGGTATGTGCTCGTCTTACTCATTTAGGTCCCTTACTCTCTGCTTATCTTTCAGGTTACGGTTTATTTCCTCGAATGAAAGTTTTATCGTCATTAACTTGATACCCTGATGAAAAACATAATCAACTTAAACACAAACGTTTATTTGAACATCGAAATCATTTATAAACAATAAAAGATCAACACAATTTTCATAATGTTCCTACCGAAATTGTTCGCAATTTTCTCTATTTGGCCTTTTATTGTTGGAGTTTCCTTTTCTCCCTCTCTGCTTGTCCTTGTCGGGTGTGGGTTTTGGGTTTACTCGTTGGATTTTTCGGACCATTTTGCTCCTTGTGCTAGTGCGAATACCAAGAGGTAAGTGACAGCACTCCCCTATTGGCTTGCTTCTACAGCAACTTCGAGCCAGCGAATTTGGATCTTTTGGACCTGGTTCAAGGCCTTTTCCTCCTGCCATCCCTTTTGGGCCACATTGATTTTCTGATATAAGTGTTTCACCCAGAAGGGCTCGATCACGTGGCTTTGGCTCGCTGGAGCTCGCGACTGAGTTGCACACATTGTTGGTGCAGGTCGATATTTTCCCGCCACTGTTTTTAGCTCCAGTCCAATCTCTTTGATAGTGTCCATGGCTGAATTTATTGGCACAATTAATAACATTTCATTAGCTACAAATTTACGAAAAAACCAAATATTCATGGGAAAAAACGGGTTTAATTTTTTATTAATCGTATACTGGATTATTGATAGTGATCTTGACTAAGTTCTCTAATCACAATCTCATTACAATTTACATCCACATTAAGGTTTGTAACTAAACTAAATTAAATTTAACGACTAAAACATTTATTTTCATCATTACAGCTTTTACAGATTTATTTGGTGATTCTATGTCCGGAATTTCTATGCGGCGTTTGACGCTTTAGAGGACGTCGCGAATAGGCATGTTCTTCACTTCCTCTGTCGATTAATGTCTCCAGGATGTCAGGTTGAAGAAGATGCTTAGGAACAACTAGATGTACCGGCGCATTGAGCTCTAGGAGGGCCCGATCTTTTGGATCGTATGCTACGCTGTAATCGGGTAGGTAGCCATCGGAGCTTGGAATGCGACCACTGGCAATATCTGCGTTAATCTTCCCCAACCGTCTACGTTGCTGGTTGGCTTTCCACCTGTATTTTCTCTCGAGGTGTTAGAATTGATGAAGTGCCACCTCGGTTTCATGGCGAATTTCTCGAGCAGGATTTCTTCCTGGCTCCCGTTTTATGGCGAAACTGGGCAGCTCCACGTCTTCGTCATACTTATTCTGATTCCGGAGAGGCCATTCTGGTGTACTGTGTGTAGATAAGAAGTATCCCCGATCCCACAGGGCTTGTAGGTAACGTCCGGCGAATTTGTTGGGGATCGTCAATGTGGTGCGATTGTCGCCCGACCAACGTTCACGAGCATTTTCTGTTACTGGCAAATTAAATTTTATTGTATTTTCAATATTCAATATCATGCATCATAGATTCTCAATAGCTCCTTTACCACACGAAAAATATTACCTAGGTGGTTGAATGTATGTGGGGGTTTACAAAATTAACAAAATTTACTCCGTCCAGTAGGAATGCATTATATTAATACCTGATCATTCAATAAGATTTATATTTTTCAGACCATGTAGCTTACGTCTTTACAGATCGAACATCATAACACCATTTCCAACTCGAATCAATTATACTCCTAATTAAGGAAAGACAGCAATACCTCATATTTGTGCTGAGAACCATAAGGAATAAGACTAAGACATGCATTACACTGGGTAATAATGTAGTACACCATTTATCATTCGCAAATAAATTCAATAGGTTAAGTTATATACATACAGCCTAATACACCTAATTCTGTTTTTACACGATAGAATGGTTCCCGAGAAATTCGTGTAAAAAAAAATCGTGTAAAAAAAGATACTGGCCAAGTACAAAAATAATAGATTGGTTCTAGACCTCAAAAAATAAGTTAAAATTAGACTAAATAATATAAAAAAATATTGTTGTAGTTATTTTAAGAAAACGTGTTAAATCCAATAATTCATGTAAAAAAAGTAATTTTGTTTTTTTTGTATTCGTGTTATTTCAAATTATGTCGTGTAAAAATAGAAATATTTTTTCGTATTTACTCGTGTTATTTCAAATTCGTGTAAAAATAATTCGTGTAAAAACAGAATTAGGTGTATATCAAATGTTTATATCATACCAAATAAACGCATTTAATATTCAAACGAAGAAATGATGTACAGTTTTGCTTAATATATAACTATTGACCACTTATGCCGAGCTACTTTAGCTATTTACTATTATCATGAAATTAAAACTCGAACCCAATCTACTTTATATTTTAGTAACCATTACTACTAAGAATAAGAGGATTTGCATTAACTATAAAATATTACAAAAATGAAGTCAAATATTACAAAAAAAACATAAAACTCAATACGCAGTTTTTATTAAATTAAACATTAGAAAATTAAAACTTAAACTTTAGTTATAATTAATAATCCTCTGGCATATATTGAGATTTTGTGTTCTTCGCGGTGCTGACGTCGTGCTTCTTCAATCGGTTCAAATTTTGCATGTCTTGAAAATAATGTTAAACTCATTAGGTAGGCAGGGTATTTATATGGCCGGAATGAATCATGCTACTCGTGATCTGTACGGTCACGAGAATTTTGTGTGGCTGTCGCTTATTGGTTCTGTTATAACTGACACTCTCTATGAACTTCTCTACCAAGGATTTCTGCTATAAGCCACTTCTATTATTCACGTTGCCTATAGCCATTCTGAGTAAAGTGTGGGTGTGCGTTACTGGCCGATTCTTTGAATTTTCTCAGTCGATATACACTGAATTTCGAATGCGTCAAGCAGGGTGTAGGTTTCTGCATCACATGGGTTAGGTAATTTTATTATTACCTCATAATTTTCAGATTATAGTATTTACTTTCAGATATCGAATTCGGATTTAATACTTTTACCAATTCTAGTGTATTTCGGAACATCACTCAATTTTTATTCACCATTCGATGCCTGTTCTCTTGCGATGTCGGATCTGCTGTACCTCCTAGTAGGAATTTTGTTACAATACAGTCAATGGGACTTGCTACTGCCTTTGGGTAGTTATTCATCTCTACGGGGATTTCAGCCCCCTTATAATTCCAAAATTCAAGTTGTCAAATGGATGCATGTTGGCAATTCGCACTTCCTGATTCTTCGAAATGGATATCACAATGTCATATGGTCTACGAGAATATTTTACAAAGGGGGTTCGTGATGATATAAGCCGGGCATGATCTTAAGTGAGTAATTTCCATTTATTAGTATTATGATTTTACTTTTAAGGGTAGCGTTTATGGTAAGACGATTTAAGGGCAAATTATTGTTGGGTCCAAACGGTTGAATTTTATTTCGAAGACACGAGCATGGAATTACTCATCGTCCTCTAATTTTACTCTGTAAGGAGGTGAGATATAATTTTATGTCATGTAATCATTTTACATTTAAAATAAAATAGTTTATGAGTTAATCGTTTTATTTTGTCTCACATAAATTTCTATGTCTATTTACTCGTGATTATTACTATATTTTACTAGAAAAATGTTCTAGGTCTTATACATGCATTATGATTGTTATTACGTTTAATGAATTATTATGACGATTGGAGTTATGCTTATATCTATGCTCTAATGATAGACGTTTTGTATTTATTGTGGTAATAAATTACTCTACTAATCTTTTTATGTTTGTGCGATTTGCGAACTTATCTTGGGTTTTATTTCGGATACTATGGCGGCTTTGGTGTATTCTTGTATTTTAGTTTGAATTTATGTGTGGTTAGTTTTATTAATAAATTATTTTTGAATTTGCCTTTTAATTTGGAATGTCTGTTGCATGTTGGTTTCATGATCTAATACGCTTATTTCATCATGTAGGTGTATTCTCTGTATGATTGTAAGATTGATGTACGGTCATTTTTATGGGTTTTGATTCTCTGTTTTTAGTTTTTGTGAGATAATGGATAATTTTCAATACTAGTGGAGTCATATGCTCAATCATGATTTCCCAAATGTGATTTTAGGGGTTGTTTTTTAATTTTTTAATTTTTTGGGAGTGAATGGAAAGGGAATCAGCCAAAAGGCTGGTTCCCGATCTCCCCACTTCCCCTATAAGCGAAAATGATTTGACGTTCGAGCCCGTCGTTACCCACGGCGAGGTCTCTCACGGGCACGAGCTATTGGCTCGATAGGGATGTGTAATTTTAATTACTTGCTGGTGTGTGGCTGTGGGCCGAAAAAATTTTGACAGTAGTAAAACAAATTCATCTTTTCATATCATGTAATTGCCCATAATATTCTTTACATAGTTACATCATTCATATGGCATACTCATAATAATCGTTCGTGCTCACTTCAATAGTTTTCGATAGTTTCAAAATATAATCGTTCTCGAGTCTTGTTTCAAGAAGCTTGTGATCCTATATTGTTTTTTCTGTTAAAAAACGCAAGAGCTTTTTAAGAGAAAAATTGATCCCTCACAAGTGATGATAATTTTTATGCGAAAATGAATTGGTATTTATACCTATTTTGTGACCGTAACCTTGCGTGTTAAATTTAATGCAATAAAACAAAATTTGACCTTGACATTATTTGACATTAGTCTAACTCTAATTCTTATTATTTTCTTGATTTAATTTGACAATTTATTCATTAAATTTTTATTTAAATTATTTCTAACCAAAATTATTTTATTTTAATTCAACATTTCATTAATTCTTTGCTTTTACGTAAATTGTCAATTTTTCGGTCAAATTTTATGTTATTTTGTTATTTTTATGTTTTTTGATTTTATATTTTTAATTAGATCTTTCTCGCATTTTAAGGTGTTTACTTGATATTTAATGGGTTTGATTTTTAAATCTACGTGTTATGTTTGCGTGCTGTTTCCAATTCATTTAAACAAAACTTAGTGCTAGCCCAACAAATATAAAATCGAAAAACATAAAAGTAAAATAAAATAAATACAAAATTCATCAAGAACCGCCCGAAATTTACATAAATAATAACATAATAACAAGAAAATTTGACCGAAAAACGACAATTTATATAAAAGCAAAAACTTAATGAATTAAATGAGTTAAAATAAAAGATGGTCAGACTGATTTTAGCCTGCAGATGTCAATTTGTGGTCTTACTTTTCAGTAGTATTTTCAATTGCTTGTAGTTATGAAACTTTATGAAAAAAATATGAAATGAAGAATTTTAATGAAGAATATACGTTTATGCATCGAAGCTTTTATCCAATTTAGATGTTATTATTTATTTATTTTCCGGCCCATAGCCAAAACACATCATAAGGTAACAAATTCAATACACTATTCGAATTGTGTAAGTCGGTTTCTCCGCCTATAGTCGTACCCATGAGAGTCTAGTCGTCGGGCTCGAACATCAAATAATGGAACTAAAAAGCGAAAGAAGGTAGGTCGAGAGTGTGTCTTTTTGCTCCACTTTCTTGCACTCAATTTCGATAAAATCGACATAAACTTTCAAACAAAATTCGGCTCAAAATTACTAACACCGAGAAGTCCAGTGGGCACTCATTAAATACAATGTTAACACAAATAGATCATAAGGACAGAGAAAGGTAAAGGGTAGCGTGGAAAATTGCGAAATCGTTGCAACAGTTAAAATGAATAGCCATCGGAAAAAGATTAATCCGAACTACCAAAATCATGAAAAGGAATAATTGAAATAATATGTAAGAACTAAACAAATTATTTTGAGTTGAGATTGAAAATATGGACTGAACGCTGCGAAATTTTCCGAAATAAGTAAAATACTTTATCATAAAACTGTAAAATAAGGGGGAACGCTGCTCAAATTTTTCGAATTAATTAAAATACTTTATCGAAAATTGTAAAGTAAAAGTAGAGCGCGGCTCAATTTTTTTTATAATATTCTGATAACATTGATAAATAAGGGCGGATCTCTACTAAAAATTTAATAATAATAATGATAATAGTAAGGATAATGGAAATTATAATAATAATAACAATAATAATAATAATAAATATAATGGTAATGGTAATGGTAATAATAATAATAATAATAATAATAATAATAATAATAATAATAATAATAATAATAATAATAATAATAATAATAATAATAATAATAATAATAATAATAATAATAATAATAATAATAATAATAATAATAATAATAATAATAATAATAATAATAGTAATAGCAGTCTAAATTGATAAGAACAATACATATAATAGTAACGATGATAATACTAGTTACGACAATAGGGAACATAGTAGTTATAATAAGATTAAGGGTAAGAGAAGTACTGTGAGGATATTTAACATAACAAAGTGTGAACAGGCCATGGTAAAAATCGATAATACGAACAACGATAAGAAGGACTATGGGAATGGACATAACAATAAATGATATAGCAGTATAGATAAACATTTGAAAGAAATAAGAGAATAATGTGACCTAAAAATCGAAATCGAGCACAGGCCTTCTATCGGCAGCTCGTTGGATCCATGGATCGTTTCTGTCAATTATAGCACTAGTGATAGCGCTCACTTTTTGCGAACGATCCACACACTCGAACACAGTTTCAACGTTGCTTAGCAACGGGAGCCGAGTAATAAGCGGAAATATTTGTATGGGGTTGTCTGGGTAACAACAATATAGTTTCAAAATCTCAACACCCAGAATCCCACCAACACTAAAATTTATTGCTGGACTGCAGAAGTAAAGCTATTTTAAAAAATCACAAAAACAAAAACAAATCAATTTGCAGATTCAAAAATAAAAAACCAAAACAACCAATCACGGTCCCGAAATAACTTCATTGCTAAAAAAATTTGACAAACTAATCGAACCAGTAAAAATAGACAAGGATTCTAATCACTCAACTTAACACATAATCATCCCACACGAAAACGCAGTGCACGTAAAGGTGAGACATCCCGACTCTCAAAAGGTAAATACTACCAAAGATATTTTCAAAGAGAAAATCAAAAATAAACACGCAGAAAAGCTTAAAGAACTACCAACAAAACACAACCTGAAATAAAACAATTCTGGTACGACGCCAACAGCAAAAAGCACCATGACTCCTACTATCAAGAAAATTCAAAAACCCTTTCATTATAAAAATTCATAATAGCAGTCAACCATGAACACAGCCCCATACGAATTAATTTTTATAGATACATTTGGTCAAACATTAGGAAAGAAATTAAGAAATGAGTGAAAACTTGCAAATCAACATAACATAAAAAAGGATAGCAGCACCAAAGTAAAGTTTCCAAGTTGTCAACCATTAGAAATTATTCATACAAATATTGCTGGACTATTAACCCCAAACAATGGATACAAGTACCTTTTAACAATAATCGATAGGAGAACGACTTGATTCGAAGCAATGTCACTAAAGAAAATTTCTAATAAAAACACATGCGACTACAGCATTATCAATCACTGACAAGAGAAAACAACTCTAATCGAGGTTTTTCGTTATATTATGCAACAAAATAATATCTAACTAATTTAAACAAACAACATACAAATGGGAAGATAAAAAGACTATTCATCAAAATCAAGGAAATCATACTGATTTGAAAAGAAAATTACTGACAATTCTACTTTTAAGACGATTCCCATCAGATACGTGCATCATATTAGCATTCAGCACAAGTGACGTTGAAAATGTGTTCAAATGGACAGCAGTCAGTAAAGGTGAGCAAAATATTAACATGACTATTGGTATGTTAATACTCCGTGGCCTTGTCAACCCGTACATAAAATTTTCAATCCTTCCCCCCACTTGCTGCCAATCGCTATGCAACGTTATTAATGCAACAAGGGGTTGTGAGCCTGCCAAAAGTGAGCCTCTCTCCCGAGACTGCTCTGCTCGTCTTTGGTTTTAGGTCCCTACCTTATCGTCGTTCTTGTCCTTTCTTGTAATAGTTAAGCTATGAAAATCCGAAATTAATCGTTATTTGGAACAAAATAAATTTTATTATAGGACATAGGTCAGTGATAAAGACTTTAAGATTTTATTCATATATAAAATAACAGTAACAAACAGTACAGGAAATTATTTATGAGTTCCTAGTCTCTGAATCTTCACTTAATTCGATCGTAACAACCGTCTTCGCTCCCGGTTAGCCTTACCTGGTCGGTCGCGAATTCAAACGAATATTTTTGTCGTTGCCGGGGTAGTTCTTTCTCTAAGAATATCCTGTATTCCAGTACTATGAATTCCAGTACCGTTTCCTCTCCTTCTTTCCAGTATTTTTGTAGTTAAACGGTTTGCCGGTTGAGCTTCTTAGTTCGATGGAAACTTATTCAGGTAGCTTTTACTTGATAGATCTCTCGACTTCACTTAATTCGATCGTAACAACCGTCTTTGCTCCCGGTTAGCCTTACCTTGTCGGGCGCGAATTCAAACGAATATTTTTGTCGTTGCCGGGTAGTTCTTTCTCTAAGAATATCCTGTATTCCAGTACTATGAATTCCAGTACCGTTTCCTCTCCTTCTTTCCAGTATTGTTGTAGTTAAACGGTTTGCCGGTTGAGCTTCTTAGTTCGATGGAAACTTATTCAGGTAGCTTTTACTTGATAGATCTCTCGACTTACTGGGAGAAGTTGCCGCTGTAAATCTTTATTGTCCTTTTGCAGCTTGTCTACCTCTTTACCGAGATCCTGCATAGTTTCCATACTTTAATAACTGAAGATTAATTCCAACAAAATCAATCATAGCCGGTTTATTATATCATTATGACAGGTGATAGGTAGTTTATTATATAATTAATATTGATTGTCATTCAGCGCTTTTACGTACCCTTTAACAACTTCACCTTTCACTGAACTTAACCTTCACCGAGGCCCTTAATGTTTAATCTTAGAAATGTTGACATTCGAACTGTTAGCATTTTAACTCTTGGCATTCGGACTTCAGTATTTCAACTGATTAAATTTTAAATTGTCACAAGACAAATAAAATTTATTTAAAAATCCACACGGTTCCGTTGCAGGTGAATTGCTCTTTTTTTCTTGTAGGTCGTAAAACTCTGTCAAAATCAGCGTGTTTCAGACACATAATTACGTTACTCGATTTTTATTGCATGCTTTTTATCATCTGTGCATGATCAGACATGATTTGATCAAAGGTTTCTTCAAGAGTTCTTTGGTGTTCTATAAAATCCATTGTCTTATCCCAATGAATTTCTAAAACCAGTAACTAATCTAGACTTTTTTTAACTCCAGGTGCAGGAAAAGTCTGAACATAACGTAAAACGATATTTCACGAACTCAACCTCAGCAGCAATACAATCAAAACAACACAATATAAGAGGTACCCAATTTTTAACGTCGGAAAAAATAATATTAGTAGCCGTTTATAATAGGAAAAACACAGCATTTGAAATAAGATGGAAATGAAAATTTTACATATAAGAAAGATTTGATGTATGAGGAAAACTTGTGTCCTTTGTTCAATCTCTTGAAACATGTATTTGAAAGTTAAAAAAGTTGATTTCATTCAGAATAATTAGATTAATGTTATAGGAGGTTTCTAGTCAAATTTATGCTAGCAATACTTTAGCTGCAGGGTGAAATTATATCCTGAGTATGTATTTATTTATAGTAAAAGATAATTAATGAAAAGATAACATTTTAAACAACAATTTAAAGTCACATCTTATTTATAATATAATTTTTGTTTCTGAAATATTTACACAAAAAATTAAAATTTGAAATCAATTTCTCTCTTCATCCGTTTCAGTCAAGTCAATAAATAATTCTTTACTATTCTCTTCAAAAAAAGCATCAATTCCTCGTTTTAGGGTATTATTTTTAGGGTCATTATCTTTTTCATCTGAAGATATCGAATTAGTATCTTCTTCGGATTCATAGGAACTTTCGTCTAGTCCGTCAAGAGCTCTTAAATCTTCTTCGGAAATTCGAAATGGAAAATCTTGTTCGTTGATTTGTATTGGAATTTCTTCAGTGATTTGTAATGAAATAACTTGTTTATCTTTAATTTCAAGATGACATTCACTAAACTTTTGTTGTTTTGCCCTATACCGTTACGTAATCAATGTAATGGAAAATATACCAAAATTACTCAATAATTTTATCCTGATTGGATAAATTCCTTTTTCTGCATTTTGAATAAATATTCTGAACAGATTTCATTTCAGAATACCCATCCGGAAACGGCAATAGCTCAAGATTTGGCATGATTAAAAAGTCTTTTTCATTGACTTTCTGCCAAAAGTAAAAAGTTTGCCACAACCAATCATATTTGAGAACATGGATTTTGTGTATCGATTTCGGAAGATTTTCGGATTTGGTTTTAATTAGATTATTAACCGCCGAGATGTAACCAACTGATTGGTTCATTTTGCTTGTTCCGACAATTTTGCACACCAAATGAGTTGTAAAATTCGTTTCACTATTAAATTTAATTTATTATTACAATTGTTACTTAATAAATTAGATCATTCACATTGAATGTAATGTTTATATAGGTAAGATATAATGAAGGATATGCGAAAGAAGCAAGAGTATTTAATTATTTCTATCGGAAAGTTGATGTTTTAAATGACAATGAATGTAAAGAAAATAATTTAATTAAGTGAATTATTTTTGAATTTATTTGTTACTAGTATAAAAGAATTTACAAATTATTATACTGTCAGATTTTCGGGTTAAATTAAACTTTCATTTATTTTAAAATTATGTTATGAATTTTTCAATTTTTGGTCAAATGTTATCCCATCCTTACGTAGCGGACGTTGTTATATGAATATGTAAAGGATTTTGCATAACTGTGCAGTGAAGCTTTATAATACATTTTATTTTTCTTTTATAATTGTAAGGTTTCAATGTATTTTCCTTACATGAAAGACAGTATAATACATAAATAAAATAATTACATTGATCGTTGATCTAGTTCCAGAGGTGGTAATTTTATGTTATGCATATAGTGACCACCTAGATTTTTCAGCATTTGGAATTCGAAATTATCATTCAATTCTTGCTTTATTGGAATAATACCTGAAAAGCTTACAAAACTTCCTTTTAAAATTTTCGATCTCATGTCTGTCATGATTTTCTTTGTGTCCGGTGTTAAATTCGCAGAAATAATTTCTTCAACAGTTTTAGTTTTATTTAATTCATCAATTTCAAAATAAAAGTTGCTGTGGATATTTTTTAAAATTTTAGCCAAGCTCAAAAGATATCTATCTTTGTCCGGTAAATCAGAGTTAATTTCCGTATTTAGCTGATCGTCTGGATTTTTATTCTCGTCTGTTGTATATTTTATTTTAAAAGGGTCATTAATATCGCCCTCATCGGGAAAATAATTATAAGGTTGTACAAGAATGCAATTTGGAGCATTATCCCATACGTCGAGTCTATCGTCAATAATGCATACCATGTTATCCCCTTTGGGGAAAAGTGACTTCAAATTATCACTTTTCTTTAGTACGTTAAATGAATCGTCTTTAGAGATGATTCTGTTTCCAAAGAATTCCTGTTTCGGATCTAGATGTTTTGCTATATTAGTGGCATACGATTTATTACCAAACGTGTAAATATGCATTTCAAAATACAAGTTAATTTCTGTCAAAAACTCTTTCAAAAATGGACGAAATTTCGTATGAAGATTCATAGAATTTGATCTGAATTTCGGATCACATTGAACCTGAAAGTGAAAAATATCGGGTATGTTTAGTGAGACGTTTTTGCTGGTTGTATGTAAAATCGTCGAATCTAAATCAACCAACAATGACAGTTTTCGTTTCTTTACTAATTTAATCAAATCCCTTGAAGCTATTTCCATAGCTCCTTGTTCATTAATGACCAGGCCCTTATTGGTATGGACCATAGCGTACATGTTACAATTAGAGGATTCAATATTACCATTTTTATGATTAGTTCTGAATTAAGTAAAATTATTAAAAAAAATTCCAACTGGATAACAAATTACATTTCAACTGGCAAACAGCATAAACCGCAGGCTCCTGCTATTACGCAACTATGCAAACAATCCGATAATTCACATAATATTTCACTAAAATAGAATTTAATCAAATTTATAGAATGACAATTTTTACTTTTTTTGTTTTAATTCCCCGACTTTGCATTTATAATTAACAATTGCCTTGCGATCGCATTTAATTTTCTCAACCGTGCCAGATTCAACGTACATAACAGTTAATAAATCACTTTTATTAAGTTTAAAATTCCCGTTATATCCATGAATTTTTATAACTTTCAATGTTTCATTTGCTGCTATCGTTGTCATTTTAATGTTTAATTAAAATTTTTAAACAAATTAACAGAATTATTTTTATTAAAAATAAAAGATTTAGTTATTAATAAATTTTTATCAGTAAGATTTCATATATTATTTTAATTTTTTAACAATTTTTTTTTAATAAATTATAGTGAGTTTTCAGAGTAAATTCTAGAAAATGTTTTTATTATCGAAAAATCTTAATAAAATGATAAACAAAAATAATTTTTTATTTTTATTTTTTATCAAATAATTAAATGTTTTTACTAATTATTATTAAATATCGAATTGACTTTAATTAGAATATTTTGATTAAATTTTTATAACTTGTAAGATAAAATTTAGCATATGAGACTGTAAGAAACCAACTAGTGAAGGAGAGTATAAATATTTGAAAAAATATAAGATGTTTAAAAGAATATTTAAGACAACCAAAAGGATTCATCATTCTCCAATTTTTAAGTAACAAACACATTTTTACAGCTACAATTGAAAGATTGGTCATTTTTCAATCATTCATATCTGAAAAGAGCACAATTAAGATGATAGACAGAATCAGATGCTAGCACTTCTATTGTTGGGTCATCCAAGTAGTATTTGAAAGCTGTGTCAAATGTGTCTGCAGATTCCGAACAAAATTGGGACACTTGGAGTTTGGTATTGGGACTCATAGACGAAAAGCGGAAACTTGAAGCGGTAATACTAGTAGCATCCTCGACCGATTTTTTTTATTGAAAGCGATTTAGCTAGAAAATTATTTCAAGGTCTACATATTTCACTTTACTCTGGAACTACACTTTTAGTCAATTATGAAAATTATGTTGGTAACTTGCATAAAGAACCTCAATTCTATCAATAGAAAGTAAGAGAACTGTGTAAAGACTCCTCGTTCGCCAATTGTCGTGATATGTATAAATGGATCAGTAATAACTCAACTGAAGAAAATGTATTGGAAATCATGTCACTTTTAAATACCATTAGAATTTCCTCTTCTGTTTTGATCAATTACAAACATTTAGACAGATGGCTTATAGTGATTTTCAAGCTTGCTTCACTTTATTCGGTTGATCGTGGTTGTGAGATACCACCAATCTCTTGATTTTCACTGAACCTATCAAGATGATATTTAAGTGACTTAGATCAAGATTGTCTTGACAAACTTTGCCAATTCAAGAATTTTGACTATGCTAATACTGATGACATGACAACTCAGTGTCGCAAAGCGTATTTATGTATTTTGTGAAAGGAAAACGCCAGAAACTTTTTCTAATGTCACAACTTCCCGGAACATGTACCTTACTATTATCCTAACAACTTTCAGTATGGATATATCTTCCTTCAAAATAAACCTAATCAAGAGCTCACTAAGTTCTACTATAGCCTGTAGTTATTTTTTCTAACTTTTCATGAATATTAAGACCAAAATATCGACGGCATCTTACAGTGGTAACCTCATCAACACTCATGCTAAGTTTATTACCGGTCGCAATCTTCATTTTAATTTCTTTGATCATTAATAGTCTTTTTTCTTCAAAATCATCGTAAATAAGCTTCTTCACATCGGACTCATTAGCATGCATTTTGAAAACGTCTCGCAACAATGACTGTCGGATGTAACTATTTTTTGTTATTGCTCTGATAGAAATTCGTCTATAGCCATATCTGAAACGATTTCTTTCAAGTTTTTACACCCGAAAAAATCGGTGAGCGTTTTCTATTTCTTCTCAGGAAGTTCTTCTGGTTTGGTTGAGGTGGATCTTTTGGCGCATCTAAATTGATTCCATTAGTCTTTAGATGATTTTTTAATGTTGTAGTCGAATTTTTAGAGCACTTAATAATTTCATTGCATCGAAATCACTGGCCTTCTAGCTTTTTTGTTACTGGATTTTCCCGCTTAATAAGATAATCCCAAACTGTAGTCATTGCTATTGAGGATATAAAATTGATCCAAATTCTAAAGAATGTTTTTGAAAAACTGACTCTTGCTTCTTTTATTCGTAATCGATAAAAAATATTTTATTTAAAAATATTTTTTGAACTTTGTAGAAATTAAATGACGTCTCAAAATATTTCAAGATTTTTTTTAATAAATGATGTCACGACATTTGAAAAGGAATGCAACTAAGTTTTGTTTATTGCAACTTAAGAAAATTAATTTTTCATTAAAAATTTTACACATTCTAGACTTCTTTAAAAATAAAAAACAGTCTACAAAACAACTGTTTTACTGTTACTGATTAAACAGTACCAGATAACCTATAGTCTATAGGTTCACCTCGGATAGAAGCCATATTTCTTCTCAGAATCGAGCCCGATATTCTGAAAGACAATAACTTAACGATGCTATTAGCACTGTCTGCCTCAAAGCCCCCAAAGCGTAAAATACAAAGTTTAATATAATTAAAATAGGCCTTTCGGCTTATACGTGAGTCCGAAACTCAAACATTCAATAACATAGTTTTTATAGTTCATTTCAGATAGGCAGTTGATAAAAACCAGACTGCCTCACACAACTGTCATAGTACAATGGGATGTTGATTGAAATAGGTCGGTGAATTGATATTGGTAGGATATTTTCAGGACATCAGTGGTAGTCCGTAGCATGTAGAGAATAGAGCTTTGTAAATGGCGAAGGTAATGAGGGCTTGAACACTTATAGCAACCCTTTACAATCATCAAGAGATTGATTTATGAGCTCATATTAATAATAAATTACAGAGATGAAACAGCTTCAATGGTCATCAGTGGCAAGATCAACGCAAACATCCAGATATTGATTAATATATTTGATGAGAGATAATTGTTGGCTGGACATCATTGGTCATTAGTAAGTATATAGAAGAAATAAATATTGATATGTTGATTGTTAGGCATCATTTGAGTCAGATAGAAATTGATATTGATAAGGATATCATTGATTATCTTCTAGCGAGCTTGTGCGGCAGTAATATATTGAGATTAACTGATATTTATTGAGGCAGAGATCCAGTCTAGGCATCAAGGCAGACAGATTCGATCCAGCAAATAGGAGCAGACATCAAGGCCTGCAAACTAGATATATAGATATATGTTCCTTCCCCCTATCCCCTGGATATGATACAAAATGCATATGTAATATTATAGATGGATGTTAGGAAATTCAGATTACGGTATTAATAATATAATAAAGAGGAAGAAAATAAAAGTAAAAGTTGTAATAATAACAAAAAATAAAGGGATGAAGATAAAGAGCAATCAAAGACAAATAACAATAACACTACCAAAGATTATTATAATAAAACAATAATAATAAAGAAGAAAAATAATAAAAGTTATAATAATAATAAGAAATATAAAAGGGATGAAGAAGAAAAGAGTACCAAAGACAAAAAAATGTCACCACAGTAATATACGTGAATATATAGCATGGTCCATATATTTTTCATAGGTTCTGGATTGAGCATCATCAAAGTTATCCTTAGTGTCCATATAGTACTTTCATGTCAAGTACATGGACAAGATTATTTCGTTTAGAGCGGATAACAATGTCAGGCTTAAAAGTGGTGGGTTCTGAGATGTATTTTGGACTTTGCTCAATATCTAAGTTGAAGCTTTTTTCTGTTAAGAAAACAGAAATCGAACAGAGAATTATTTTGTGTTTGTTTCTGCGTCATTTAGTTTAGAGTTGCAATAGTTGTGATGTGTGCCCGGGTTTCAGTAATAAGGTTACAAAGACGGCATTTAGTAGTAACTTTGTTCTTAATCAGTGGTTCTTAACCAGGGGTGCGAGTTTACAATTTTACAAATTCACAGTAATTAGTAGGTACTTATACACTCAAGTACTTCCCGGGTTCGAATCCAAAAAAATACAAAATACTAACCCTAACTGGATTTTTTTGGTCCAGAACTGATCTAACCTTATACTTAACCCTGTTTTATTTTATTTAATTGATTATTTTAGAATCTAAATTTTAGATAATAGATAAGATTTTTAAAAACTGTTATGCAATTAATATTAATAAAAATATATTGTGCATTGTTTTTTTCAATTTATGTAATTCCTTATTTTTGGTAAGGGGTGCGAGAATTTGTTTGGACACTTTAAGGTGCTAGTAGCTAAAAAGGTTGTGAACCACTGCTGTATGGTGAATAATTGAGGTTCAAGAGATTGTTTCGGGCACGAAAAAGATATTGGGCGTCGTTTCAAAGTATCAGTTATAATAAAAAAAGGAGGCAGTAGAGCTTTCTCCAATGGATGAATCAATATGACCTTCAGCATAGCGATGACTGATCATTTTATGGAGCTCAGATCCTTGTACGCAACTTCGAGACAAATTAACCATGTATCCTTGTTTATTGTGTTTCGATGTTTGTTTGTGTATCTGTGTTGAGTTTTCAATTTTTTTAATTTTTTTTAATTTTATTAAAAATTTTTATTTTATATTTTTAATCATATTTTATATATTTTTTTATTTTTAGTTGCACATTTATTTTATTTCATATATTATCCATTATTTTACTTATATTTATATTACTATTAAAGTAAATACTTTTGCCAATTTCTTCAAATCAATTATCATATTCACATCAATAAATTAAAAGTAAATTATTATTATTCATTATAAATAATATTAAAAATCGATCAAATTTGAACATTAAACAATTCATAATTTTCCTTTACAATTATAGTTCTGAGTTGTATCGTAATTGTACTCAAAGATTGTGCATTATTAGATGTGGCTATTCAAACTCAATTTGTTTTTATTTATTTTATAGTATTTATTTATTTCTAACATATTAATTTTTCTATCGTTATCTAAAATCTGGATGTACATTGATCATCAAACGTCTGTTTTACAACGTCCAAATATTAAAACATTTATTACGAGAATCAAGGAAACGTGTATGTGCTCAATATACGACATTTAATAGAGAATTGACTGATGTACATAATGGTCTTACTCATATTTTTGTCAGTGGAGCTAGAATCGGGGAAACTGATTATGAACTGGCTCATTTTGAGAAACCGGTACTTGTTTCTGATCTACAATATTTCGCAAAGATAGATGATACTACTGATGGCATTGTCATAGACAATATGAGCTTTAAATCATGGCTTCTCACCAATGTTCTTCATATCTTTGATGTTGTATTTGACAGGTTTTATATTTGTTTTCTTGTATCATTTTTATCATTAATTTTAGAATCGTTAATGTCAAATACGGTGTAGCCATTCTTCATAGCAATCTAACTTTTATCACTTGAATTTACGACATTAAGTTATTTTGGCCTAACAATTATATGGATTTGAAATCATTAATAGGCGAATCAAAATTCAGGATTATGGAAAATAATTACTGAATTGCCTTGTTAAAAACCTCGAGTTACGTCTCCGGTTAATGTACCAGTTATTAATTTGGTGTCTCCTGAATCTACTACGATTCCTGATAACATTTATAAATCACTTGTGTCATCTTCCGATTTTACTTCTAATGGCATTCTTGTATTTACTCAGTGCATTTTTGAAGCTACTCCTGAAAATAGACTTTCAATGTCGCGATGTTCTAATGGTCCTCATACTCCATAGATGCTTGTGTTGGGCCAGTACTGGATTTTTTTTGAATGAATAGGAAATAGCACGCAAAAATAACATGCAGATTTAAAATCAAACCCATAAACATCAACTCAACAACCTTAAATTATGAGAAAGATGCAATTAAAACATAAAATAAAAACATAAAAGTAAATTAAAATAATAACAAAAAGCGCCAAGATCAGCACGAAATTAACATAAAAATAACAAGAGAACATAAAGTTTGACCGCAAAATGGATAATTCATAAAAATTAGCATTAAACGAATAAAAAGGAATATTTTCAATAAGAAATATTCGATTAAAAAAGTAAAATAAAAATATAATTATACATTTAATATAGAAATTGATAAAATAAGAATTAGATATTACAAATAAAATCAAAGTCGAATTTTGTTTAAACGCAGCAAAAAGAACACACAAGGTTAGGGTCACAGAACAGATATATATACCAATTTATTTTCACAGAATTTTAATGCATACTAACTTTTGTGAGCAAAATTCAAACTTTCTCGTGGAAAACTCAACTAGCAACAATTTTTCCATACTAGGTTTCAAGCAATCTCAAGTAAGATGATTTATAATGAATGTTGAGAATCAGATCCGATGTATAAACAATGTGTCATTAAATATATGAGTTATTTGAGCTAGTATACTGTGTCGAAAGTTTTCCGGCCCACAGCCGAAACGCCACCGCAAGTTAGCAAAATTCATATACCTATCGAGATGTGTAACTGTGGTTCATCCGCCAATATCTCGTGCCCATGAAGGTTCTGGCGTGCGTAACACAAGCATCCAAACGTCAATTCATGCCGTTTATAGGGTAAGATAGAAGATAGAGGAGTAGTCTTTAGGCTGCCTCTTCGTCATCCGTCTCCCGAAAATTCGACCTAAAATCATCTTACTTATCGGCTCAAAATCATTCACACCGAGTAATCCAGTGGGCACTCATAAAATCATAATATCGATATATCTAACCTTAAGGCTAAATAAAGGATGTGAGTGCGGGAAAAGAGCGAAAAATCGTTGCAATGTTGAAAATCAATTATTTCAAGTGAATATTTTAAAATGATAATCCAAGTCAAGGTTTTCATAAAGTATGATTATCCACCTTAGTGTAAATTAATCGAACAAATCACTTTAGTAACTATCCAAATGGATAATTAGAGTCAATAAGATTTTCCAATAAATGCCTAAGAGATTTGATAATAAATTAATCAAATGAAAGTTCAGCACGCGAATTATTAAAAATAAGCCAAACATAAAGAAGGGTTGAATGAACCGAACTAACCAACTAAAATACGAGGAAATTATAAAATATCAACCTGCGAGTATAACTGACTAATGGATAAATGTATCAATAATTTAATGTTAAATCAATTTAAACGAAAATTAATAGTCTAAAACTCCAGCAAAGATCAAATTTATGACAACAATGAGAGAAATAAGTGCATCGTTATAGAATAATAACAGTGACCATTTCGCGAGAGTAAACGATCGCGACAACATAATCTACCCACTGTTTGATGTAGAGATAGACCTCCTCCATACCGAAAATAGTGAAACATACATTCCCAGAATCAAATTATGAAAACATTGAAATTCACTAACGTTCAAGTTAATAATAAAATTGACATAAAACAACAACAAATTAATGTAAAATCAAAACAATACAATTGATCCAATTGTTCCCATCTCTCACGCGGAAAATAAACATCCTCCGAATTGGTGTAAAATGACATGAATTTTTCGTGTATTGATCGAACATTACTGGGATAATAGACCAACAAGAGCTGACGTAATAATTTCATAACAATTTGTATTATCAATCCAAGCACCTAAAAATCTAGTGAGAATAATTAAATAAACAATTTATAAAATATCCTCACCATTAATCAAAATTAATAAAGGAAATTATAACTGAGAAGAGACGATGCATTAGAAAATTCCTCCAAGGTCGATAAAACAAAATTAAATTATGATAAAATCATCGATTGGTGGATATAATATTCAACGATGTCACAACGCATCATTGATGATCGGCAATACAGAAAATGCAGTCAGAAGAAATAAAATTTCCTTTACTAGATTTTGTTTATAATGCTAAATGTCAATTCAATCGGAATGGAAGAAAATATATTGCATACATTGATTTGTCGATATCAAAAGGTTACGCATACGCCGTTGGATACATAGTCGATAGGGCACAAAATTTCGTATCATTTTTCAAGTAACTGTAATGAACAATCAACAGAGCGCAATTTAGATGACCGCGAAGTCCAAGAATGAAAAAACAAACAACAATGATTTTGATAGACGAAGCAAGACAAGGAGTAACAACCTGACGGATATAAACGATGATAAAGGTAACCCTATGTGTTATTGTGTAATGAAAGTTTTTATTGCCTATTTACAAGGAGCATCTAAGTCGCCAAAATTAGCTATGACCCAAGCGTCAAAACCTGAAAATTCTCGAATCAAATGCCTAGAGTAATAGCGAGACAGCTGAAATGAAACCGACATAGGGATTCGGTCTTATAAAATGAACGATCTAGAAAATTCTGAAATGAAAAACCGTGCTTCATGACTGAACTAATTATAATTTCGATAAATAAATTATCATGGTAGTCCGGATTGTTCTTATGTTGTCTTCGTCTTAGACTAAATGTCGTGTCTTTATGCCTATGAATAGTGAATGTCTCACAATGTCTCATAAATAACATAGCGACAGTTAATTCACCCATATTTTCACCGCCAAAACTGTATCCAACATCAGATAAACGGACATTAGGGTCAGCTCAAATCGACAGAACACATTAAGTAATTATCATCTATCTATTAACACATAAAAATTGAGGTATCGCGGTATTTCTCACAACATAGATAAGCTGTTCATTAAATTCCCATTTATCCATCAACTAATAAAATTTCACATCATCACTCTTGATATTGCAGATTATTCCTGGATCGACGCATCCAGAATTACGGTGCTTTCCCCGGCACGAACGGCAGCGCGATGCTGGATTTTCAATCTCTCCAGTACGGGAATCCAGAGAGGGTCGCCATTACGACCACAATGAGGTGGGCTTGCTATATGTGGCCATCAAGCGAGAACCTGGCCGTAATTCAGCTCGTGAAGCTAGGCAGCGAAGCTACCCTCGCTCGTCTGGAAATCCACCAACAACAGACCAACTGGCAGGTAACCATGGCCAGACAGCGACTAACCAGAAGAAATACGGACATCGGCGCCGGAAGAATCCCCAGTACGGATGGTTATGCTCCAAACTACGAAGTATCGTATGAGCTCGATGATCCAGCTCTGGCAGAAATGACGACGTCAATGAACGTGGTAGTACCAAGACGACTATTACCCAGGAGTATGCAGAACCTCAAAAGAAGTTTGACGCAATTGCAGGAGCATTCATATGCTCGGGATCGATCTAGATTCCAATCAGGCTTGCGTCATGAAAAGCATCCAAGAAGATAGAAGAAGCGGTCACTTTGTAATAAAAAATAAAAATCATTAGAAACATTTAGTTATTTAATTTACTAATATATACAAAATTTTAATTCTCGAATAATGGACATAATAATGCTGAATTGTAGTAATCTGAATAGGGCATTTTGTAGAGTCCCAATAGACGTCTAGGTAGATTAGTTCCAGATAGATAATAAAATAAAAGGTCCATCAATAATTAATTAAAACTTTCATAATAAAATTCCGCAAAGTTGTTAACTGGTAATTTATTTATAGATATGGAATCCCTCAGTATCCTGAGTAAGGAGCTAATAAAATCTCGACGGGAGAACAAAGAGCTCCACAGTCAGCTCCTTCAAATGAGCCGCGAGATCTAGAAGATTCGCGCAACCTGGGTGGAACCCAAAAAAGTGAAGGCAATTTATCAGCGACTGACCACTGAACAGTTGGCGCAAAATCAAAAGACTCAAATCAGAAGTTTAGAAGTGGCACTGTCGGCTTGTCAGGAGAGCAACGCAGTGACCTATCCACTAGTGTTCGCGCCAGCACAGCAAGCCTACCGGAATGCGATGAGCACCACTAAACTGGTAGCCGCTAAACGTTCTCAGCCAATTCCATGAAAGGCGGAACGAGTGAAACGCCGCGCGCAACAAGTCGCAGATCAGGAATGAAGTCTATGTGTCCTAACGATTTAACTGTGTAATATTATTAAAAAAATAAAAAAATAAAGCATTCTTCTCGTTATTTGGAACTTTAATAATTGACTTAAAAATAAATCCGTTCAATCAAAAATGTGCGAGTAGAATTCGTGTAATTAGTGATTTTTGCAAATATTGAATTCATACGGAAGGGACCGATGCAGACCTTCTATCGGTAGCACGTTGTACCCACTATGAAGCCGGGCCTTAGCAGTTCTAAAGTTAGGGCTCACCTTTGGTGGTCTCATAACCAGTGGTTACAGTTCCAACATTGCCTAGCAACGGGTAATATATTAATATATTTGTACTGTTGTTTTCATTTTACTGATTTATTAATTTATCCATATAGAGATTCAACAAGGGTGTACTGGGTGGTACAAATTTCATTTTCAGTAGTTCAAGCTTTTCTAAATCAGTCAATTTATATATGTTCTGTGTTGGTCAAACTTCTTAACCTACTTCACCGAGGATTTAATAAGTGGCTACACACCCATGTATCTATACTATTCAAGTTATTTACCCAAGGCTGCCTAATGAAGTTGCCGGGTAATTATCTTTACCTTCTTTCTCTTACAGTCTGTTGTTTAATGTAGCCCCTAAATAAATCAGAAGACAAGGTGGAAGACAAAGGCCTTGGCATGATTACCTTGCACATGGGTAATGAGATTCATTTCTATATATTGAGTAGATAGGTAGCCGCTTATTAAAGCCTTGAGTAAGTAGGAAGAGAAGGCTGCACAGAACAAAATATATAAATTAGCCAGCTTACATAGACACACAGCGAGACAGGTAAGCAATGAATATATAAACCAGACTAAATTATGATGCTCTTGTTTGGTAAAATCGTATTCATCTACCTAACACCTTCCATAGTTATCGTTAAAAGAAAAAAGTAGAGTGACTGAGAAATTTGAAAGACGGGTCAAAGCGTTTTAATGGTAGCTAGCTGGACCTTAGATACGTGTGGGTCATTACAGTTTTAACGATGAAGCTCAATTTTGGCAGACTATCAATCAACTGCTTACATTACCAATGCTTTCTAACAACAGGTGCCAGGTTGCTAAATTCTGTGATTGTATAAAGAGGTTAATGGGTCAATATCTTGTTGTGTCAGAACACAAACGGCCTTGAAAATTGTTTAAATGCATCAGTAATACAGCACGAAAACCCAGCACCAAGATAACTTAAAATACAACATACATCAACTAAACACTTTAAAATCTGAGAGAATATAAATAAATATAAAATCAAAAATCATAAAATTAAAATAAAATAAATACAAAATGCATCAAGAACCGCACGAAATTTACATATAAATAAACTAATAACAAGAAAACTTGACCGAAAAACGACAAGTTATATAAAAGAAAAAATTAATGAATTAAATGAATAAAAAAGAAAATATTTTTGGCTGATTAAATTTAATTAAAAATGTTAAAAATAAATTACGAATTTAAATTAAGAAAATAATAACAATTTTTAATTTAGATAGCATAAATAATCTCAAGGTCAAATTTGTTTTATCGCAATAAAAATAACAAGCAAGGTTAAGGTCAAATTATAGGTATATATACTGATGTGTTTTGATAGATTTTAAGCTTATTTTTCAGTCTTAATTTTCAGTCTTATTTTTTTGCTGTACATTTCCGTATGAAGCGATATGGATGAATGCTAAATGAATTGTTTGACCAATTATGAAGCTATATGCATGAATGTTTATGAATCTATTGACCAATTATGAAGATATATGAGTGAATGCTTCATGAATTTTTTGACCGTTTTGATTAAATGTATTGTGATGAAGCGATGAACAATGTTTATGCCAACGAACTTTCGATTACTATGTGAAATATGTCATTTCGAATAAATAGTCCTATGAATCGAAGCTTTTATCCAAAGGATATGGTAACATTTATTTATTTATTTTTCAGCCCACAGCCAAATCAAGCTGCAATGAATTAAAATCTACACATCAATTCAAGCCGTGTAAGTGCGGTTCATCCGCCAATAGCTTGTGCCCGTGAAGGTTTCGGCGTGAATAACGCAGGACCTTAATGTCAATATTATCCGCTTATAGGGGAAATTGGAAGGTAAGGGTGTAGTCTTTTGGCTGCTCCTTTGTCACCCGTTTCCTGAAAATCGACATAAAGTTTTTTAACAACAATCGACTCAAAATCACTAACACCGAGTAGTCCAGTGGGCACTCATTAAACGTAATATGAACATAAATAGATCATAAGGACAAAGAGAGGGAAAGAAACGGGGAAAATAGCGAAATCATTGCAACAGTTAAAATGAATAGCTATCGGAAAAAGATTAATCAGAACGACTAAAATCTTGAAAAATAATGTTTTAAATAATATATAAGAATTAAATATATTTTTTTTGAATTGAGACGGAAAATATGGGCAGAACGTTGCGCAAATTTTCTGAAAATAATTAAAACATTTATCATAAAACTGTAAAATAAGGGCCGAACGCTGCTCAAATCTTCCGAATTAATTAAAATACTTATCAAAAATAGCAAAGTAAAAGTAGAATACGGCTCAATAATTGATAGGATATTCGAATAAGACCGTAAAATAAGGGCTGAACGCTGCTCAAATTTTCCTAATCAATGAAAATACTTTGTCGAAAACTGAAAAATAAGGATGGATTACGGCTAAAATTTTATATAAGTAAAACATTTTTTTATAAAGCTGAAGAATAAGGACGAATCCCTACAAAAACTTAATAATAATAATGATAACAGTAAGTATAATGGAAATTATAATAGTAATAATAGTAATAATAATAATAATAATAATAATAATAATAATAATAATAATAATAATATTAAAAATAAAAATAACACGTATAATAGTAATGGTAGTAATAAGAATAATAATAAATGTAATAGTAGTAACAATTAATAAAATTAATACATATAATAGTAACAATGATAATGCTAGTAACAATAATAGAGAACATAGTAGTTATAATAGGGATAAGGATAAAAGAGATACTATGTGGATATTTAACATAACAAAGGGTTTACAGGCCATAGAAAGATCATCAATAAGGACAACGATAAGAAGGACTATGAGAATAGACGTAAGATAAATGATATGAGAGTATAGGTTAACATTTGAAGGAAATTGGAGAATAATGGGATCTAAAAATCGAGCAGAGGTCTTCTATCGGCAGCTCGTTGGACCCAGGGATCGTTCGGTCAATTATAGTGTTGGGTTATTATTATTGAAAGTCGGTTCCCTCTGACTCCTCGTGTCCTTTTTCAATCAAATAAGCAAACCCAACACAGAATAATTTTATTCGCACTTTATCACAATAACAGATCAATCCGTTTGGTTCAATATTTATAATCACAATTTCACTACTTGATTTGCACCCTTTAACCACTGTTTGGCTCGGTTTATCTTAGGGTAGGTTGTCCAAGGGAGAACCACCCTGTCTGATAGATAACCTTGACTTTTACTTGGATTTGGATTTCTCTACTAACCTAGTTACTGCTCGTTCACGTCGATTCACTCTAGTTAAAAATATCTGCTCTTTCGTATCTAGTTAATAATGATTGCCTTTTTTTTGCCTGGTTGATAATGTTTCTCTTTTCTTGTCTGGTGAATAGTGGCTCTCTTTTCTTGTCTGATGAATTGTGGTCCTTTCGTATTTTTCCCTCTTTCTTTTATACTCCTGCTCAGACTGTTTTCCGACGATTGTCAACAATATGTTCTGCATTATTAAATTATCATTAATAATTACTTTCCAGACCGACATTTGTCAACAACGTTTGGTCCATTACCAAATTACTAATTACGAATTAACTACCTCTCCGTAACTTGTGGCGCCTATTTAATGTTGTTTAGGCTAATTTATTATTCCGTCTGTGCGCCGGGTTTTCCTCATCTCTCGTGTTTTCCTCAGCTCTCGGATTTTCCACATCTCTCGGGTTTCCCATTGCCTCGGGCTTCCCATTAGTAATTAATTTTTCTTAATTAATTTCTTTTTTTATATTATATTATTTTCTAGGGACCCCTCACTAAATTTTTATTATTATTTCTGGACTCATCTCTCAATTTGGCGTTCAACCATACCAATTTCCCCCGATCAATATTACTTTCGAATTTTTACAAATTTTTTAATTAATATTGCACTTTTATCATTTTTTGTGTTTTATCGATTTTACTGTGCTTTTCGTGATACCCCAACAATAGCATTAGCAATAGCGCTCACTTTTTGCGGACAATCCACCCCTCGAACACAGTTCCAACGTTGCTTAGCAACGGGTGCCGAGTGGTAAGCGAAAGATATTTGTATGGGGTTGTCGGGGTAACAAACTTATAGTTTCAAAATATGAACACCCAGAAACTCACCAATCTAGTAACGGTAGAAATCAACATCATAATATCAATAATACACAAATACTGAGGTGTGTAATATTCATTCTGTAGTCATTCAATTCGAGAAGTGTAACACCTATTAGCTTTTCAAAGTGCTCACATAAATTTTTCTTTTTGTCAACATGTTCACAGTGAACATTTAATGTTTAAATGTTCACAACTATTGATGCAACTAAGGTTAATTCAAATTTTGGAACACCACCAAATCCAAAGGATGAAATTTTATTTGATATGGTTCATTTTCCTATGCAAATTAGTTTGGATTTACCACTTAAGGAATCTAGAAACACTTGGGAGCAGGACAATTGAATTCAACAAAATTATAAATCATTCCTATTATTTAAAATTTTTTTTAATGCATCCTTTAGTTAATTTATATCAAACAATGAGTTGTATAACATTAACATCAATGTATTACTCGCGATTACATAAAACACCGAACGATTGCAATATATTAAATTAAAATTTCATTGATTATTATACCATCAATTAAAAATTAACTATAATGTTATGATCGTATTTGCAATTTTAATTTGCTATCTATTAAAAAAAGTTGAATATTTAATCGGTACATCAAAAACTTAAATAGATGTTCGTTTGTTTAATTTTACTGAACTGTAAAACTAACAAACGTTTTATTTATAAATTTTTTATTAGAATGCATTTCATTGTAGCATTTACGTAATTACTAAATATTGACATGATTTTATTTTATTACACAATTAGTTTTTAGTTGTTCATTGGCAATTATGACTGAAAATCAAGAGAATTTCGACAACATATGCATTAATTCCCAAGATAGTGATATTGAATTGGAAAATAAAACCCATTTATTTAACAATAATAAAAAATTAGAAGTAAATGATAAAGAATTGTCTCCTCAGATATTTTATTCTCGAAACAAAAAATATCCTAATGGTCACGAAATGGAAAATATTTTAATCGATGAATCTTCAAACGATAGTGACGATATTACATTTATTAGAGAAATTTCCAAACCATTATTAAAAAAAATGAATGATAAGAATTCATTGAAAAAACGATTAAAATATAATAAAAAGCGATGTGTATCATTAATCGGTGGATATTTTATTGGAGCAATTTTAGTCAGTTTTATAATATTTATTTTGTTTTTGGTTGTGCCAAACAATGCTTTGAATAATCTATTACATAAAATATGGAATAAATTTCACAGGAATGCAAATGAAGAAATAATAGGCTGTGATGAATTGGCGATTGAAGATATTTGGATAAAAAGTTTTCCACGACTTTTAACTGAAGGGGCTGTTAGATTGGTTAATATAACCAATGATGAAGTATATGATATTGTAGTACCGTTTGGAACGAGTAAGTTCACATTTATTATTTTTTATTAATATTATTATCAATATTTTCATTATTAATTGTTATTATGTTCAATGTTGATCACATTATTTTTCAAAACGAACAAGATTTGGTTGAATAAGGTATGGGCTGGTTACAGAAAACATTTCAATAGGATATTACAATTTATTGTTTTAGGTATTGCACTAAGGAGACGTCCATTTATTTTGTCACCAATTTTTAGGCAATTTTTAACCTTCCACCTGCAAACAATTGTCAAACTTCAAGGGACTCCCTTAACATAATCATACCAAACAATTTTTAACCGCCCTACAAATTATTAACATTTTATAAGACTGGCTTTCATGTTTATAATTGAAAATATAGAGATTAAAAGGAAAATATATTTCATATGGAATAATTTTGAATGCCTTTAACGATCGAGGTAGCATGTTATCAACTTTCAAAGACTAGTTGAAAAAAACGATGGAAATCTGTGCATGTCGATCTGAGATTGATCTGATGGAATGAATCTATCGGTGATAAATCTCAAAATACGAGCTTCTAATCGGTTGGCAACAATTTATATTATGGAATTTCATGATTTGTAAAAAGTGTTAACTGGTTTTTGCATCAATCTTAATCCTTAGCTAGCAAATTTTCTGCCTCAAGCACAGACACTTCTTCTATTGTTTTTCGGGCAGCTTTCTTTCGGATCTACAATTTACTGTATTTCAGGATAATCTGCACAAATTTGAGATAAATATTCTTTCCTATTTTATCATTAATAATATGTACTTGCTTACCTATGCTAGGCCCTCAGGCAAATAACCATTTAGAAATCCAAATCTGGCGTTTAAATATAGTATAAATATATTGAAAATAAAATAATTAAATGATTTAAAAAAAAGTTGACGGATTTGTCTTTCTCAAGTTTTATATTTTCAAAATTATTTATGTCAATTTTCCTAACTTTTAATTCTTTATCTGATACCACTTTAAAAATATCAAAAAAGTTTACGGATTCGAAGTCAAAGTTAATATTAATTAAATAATTAGTTGCAGTTGGCGTGGGAACACAGTGTGACAGGTTCGCCGGGCCTGACAAACTGGTGACTGTTTGGTTTATTCATTCTTAATCTAATAAACAATGAAAATAAGTTATTTAAAATATTCTTTTATTTTTAAATGTTTTTAAATATATCATTTAATGAATTTAATAAATAAAATTACCAATATTTTTAATATTGTTAATTTTTTTTCACTTGAAAAAGGCTGTCACAGCCTGGCTGTGTCGAAAATTTGTAAATATCAATAAAACATCAATTTATTGCTGATTCATTGTCAAATATTAAAATGAAAAGAAATCAGAGGTGAAAACCAAAAGACGTTTTTATAATAGTATTAACATAAGTTTAAAACACGAAAAAATTTATTCAATTTCTATTTTTCTATTGATATTTTTATTTTTTTGAAGATGGCTTCCTTTAATATCAAGAGTTCAACAAGGTTTCATATAAATTTCCTTTTTTTTAATTAAATTTATTGTAAAAATTAACATTGTTGACGTAAATTTATTTTTAAATCTCCCCTCCCCATGTCAACATTTGAGAAACACTCGCATACATAAAAACTGAAACAAATCTCATACATTGTTGAATTTAGTTGCACTATTACATATGTTGGGGTAATAGAATTTTACAAAACTTTTTTAAATGGAAAATCGGAAAAATATATAAAAATAATCAAAAAATTAAAATCAATATTTTCTGGGGGAAATGAGTGTGCTGATACCAATTGAAGAGAAGAGTACGAAAATAATAAAAAACTAATTTGGAACCAGTAGAAAGTTATTAAGAAAATATTAATTCATTAATGAAAATGACAAAAACAAATAAGTGCAATTAGGGAGTATTCTCTGATTTAAATAAATTTAATTATCTAAAGAAACTAATTATTCCTTATTATTATTTGCTCTGAAGTTTTCTCCCAGTGAACGGCCGAAGCGACCAAAATATAAAAACAAGTTACTCACCTAGTTCCCCGGGAGTCTAATCAAAATTTTACTAAATCGGATTAGTAGTTGAGGAGAGATTCCTATATAAGAGAATCTCAAATCAACAACGAACCCATAAAAAAAATTCAGACCAAGTTGAGCAACCTAAAAATTACAGAATTTATTGAGAAACGGTACGAGTCAGACTTGAGTCAAGGATAGTTGTAGAGATCTAGACTATTATAGATAAAGGCGGCTTCCCATAGAGATCATTGCCAGTCTTGAATCAACTTGAAATTGTGAATCGTTGTGTAATTGTTGGTATCAATAAAAATTCTCCTGTGTTGAGTTATTTCAGTGTTATTGAAAGATCACGTGGAGTCAGACCAAACAGTTCCTACCGAACCATTCAAAATAGTAACTCAGCACATATATAACTAGCAGCGAGATTGTTGACAATCACGCGCATGCCATCATCAAAGGACAGAATCAAACAATAAGCCTAGCTCGTCTAAAGCTGACATAAGGAAATTCATCATGCTTACTTGTGTTCAGAAAGAAACAATGATTTCATAAATGATAATAGTCCTAAAAGACTACACCGATCTAAAAATTTCCCAATATATAAAAAAATGAATATTCTAGAGGCAATTCCAAACAATGCTTGAAATTTAGAAAGTATTTACAATCCAAATTCAACAATCAACCGCAAACAAACATTTAAATCAAATATATCCAACGAAACGAAAAAATCAAATACACAACAAATAAATAAACGCCCTATTTTGTCAAACTTTTAACTAGAAAAACCCTCATCAAATACAAAATCGAAGAAATCTTTCGCATATTAGGCAAGCGAAAAAACCATCGGAAAACCAATAAACACTCCTACATGATTGATCGGCATAATCAAATGACCCATTTCATAATAAGTCACTTCAAAAAACCTTACTTTTTTCTTTCCTTTCTTTTAAACATTCGTAAATTTGTACATACCTATAAATATATACATAAATATAAGGTTAATCATTCAAAAGAATGGTTCCCAGATGCTCCGCATTTTGTCTGTGGAGCTATATGTAATTAACTCTTCTTGTATACCATAATAATTATAATAACTTGGTTGATATATTAAACATGTCACAGAAAAAGCATATGACTTATACGCTTCGGTTTAAACTAAATGCTGTAAATTACGCTACAAACTCATCAAATTCGAAAGCAGCTGAGCATTATGGAGTCCATTTAAGTCTTATCAATCGGTGGAATATTCAAAAGGAAATAAAGTAGAAAAAGTAGTGAAAAGAATTCGCCCAATCCAATGGTCAGAACTGGAACTGAATCTTAAAGAATGAATTTTAAAACAAAGAAAAAAAGGCTTTTTAGTGCCTGGATCTTCAATTTTGAGAGGCTCGAGCCCAGGCCGTGAAAATAAGAATTGATAAGTTCAGAAGATCTACATATTGGGTTTTTAGCTTCATGAAGCGAAATAAGTCTGCAGTGCGTGCAGTATTTTCAGTTAGTCAAATGCTATCAGATAATTGGGAAACTAAAATTGCGAGTTTTTTTTACTTCAATTAATGGAAACATGGATGAAGTCCCCCTAACTTTTGATATGCCTTCCAATTTACAATCGAACAAAATGGTTCATCTGATGTTCGTATCACGACAACTGGTGCTGAAAAAAGTCGTTTCACTGTTTTTCTTTGTGTTACTGCAGATAGAACAAAGCTACCAGGGTATGTAATTTTTCGACTCAAAACAATACCATCAGATTCATTCCCATCGAATATTATCGTGTCGGCGAATGAAAAATCTTGCATGACTTCCAGTGAGACTCTGATGTGGCATGATAAAGTCTGGCTGAAGAGAAAAATGTCATTCTTCAATCGAAAATTACTTGTTATGCTCCTGTACATCGCACGGATGAGGTGAAATCAAGATTTTCTTCTGGAACGCTTATTGGCATGATTCTCAGTGGCTTGACGAAGACATTTCAAGTATTAGAGATTGGCGTTAATAAATCTTTTAAGAGTCAGTTGCATTGGTACCGGAAAAATTGGATGGTGAATGAATTCAAAGAATACATGAAATCTGGTAACTTAAAGTGAGCTTCTTAAGAAGAGATCTGTCGTTGGATATCTGAGACATGGTATGCAGTTCCAGTTTCTGCCATCAAGACTGGATTTAAGAAAACATAAATTTAGTTTTATGATGAAAAAATAGAAGGAACCGGTAAAGAAGCTATGGTAGAGGAGGAAGCTAATGACGAAGTGGAATACGATGGAGACGGAAATATTCGTGACCAGCTTATTGTTATTTTTTGTACGATAAAAATTTTGCAATCGCTGACGAAAACTGTTAAGTAATATTTTTATGTTTTTTTTACTAAGCTTCTACTTTTTAATAATCTACTATTTTTTACTAAGAACTTTTTGGTCCAAATAAACTTTAAAAACTTACTAAGCTACTAGCTTATAACCAAAAAACAGGGTAATTATAAAAACATATCTTGACTATCCGAAAACCCATTCCAAACAATTTTGGCGTTCCATTGTTATTTTATAAAGCTGGCGGTAACTTTTCTCTAACCTAACCTAGCCAATACAAGATCAAATATAATTTTACAATCGTTGCTCAAATCTAGTATTATTTAGTCTTCGTATTGGATTAATTTAAATAAAATAATATTAAAAAATTTTAAAAATTTATTTTTTTTAAATGTAAATTTAATAAAAAAATATATGATTTACAGGGGGAACATATCTCAAATAACTTAGATCTTTATTAAGTCTAAATCCGGCCCGGTTTTAAAGTATTCAAAAATTGATGAAAAGGTTGATCGAAGTCAATGAATTTTAATAAAATTACTGCAATTACATAAAAAAATTTCTGAAATTATTTGTGATTGAAAACATTTCATAAGACTGGTTCCCAAATATATGAAAAATCTAACTTTTAAGATACCAACTGCCAATAATATTTGTCACAGTTAACTAGTATTAATAAAATGAAATAAAAAATGAATGTTAGTATTTTTTGTGCACATTTTGATATGTTAACCCTCACCATGAAATAAAACGAAAAAACTATATTTTAAATTTTTTATCTAACAAAGTTTTAGAAAAAATTTATAAAAATAAACAAAATGATTTCATTTTCTATGTAAGAAACCGTTAAATGAATTGAAATAATAATTACAAATGAAGGATTTGTTACAAAAATATTACTATTAAAAGAATTTTTTTTGGTTTTCATATTGCAATGACATAAAGAATTTTTTATTATTTAAATTTTAATGAAATTTTTTATATTACAAAATCAAAATTTGGATAATTCAAAATATATACTTTTCAATTTTCTATTCAGATGTTCAAAAGGACAGTATTTGTGACATTTATTTCCCCGGCCATAAACGTTGTTACGGAGGTTTACTAGCTTTGGATGGAGCAACAGGAGAATTTTTATGGCAATATGATAGTATTGGTGAAATGTACGCATTGGTTTGCTTAGAGGACATAAATAAAGATGGATGGATTGATTGTTTGGGAGCCGGACGTCAAGGAGTTTGTTAAATTGATCTCATTACCGAAAATCATTTATAAAATTAGGCTTTTGCAGCTGTAAGTGGTCGAGATGGAAAAGAACTATGGGCTTTTGATAAAAATGCCGAGAGAAATACATTCATGAATCTATATAGTGCTCAATTCATAGATGATATTGATGGAGATGGTGTTAGGGATATTGTCCAAATGCACGGAGGAGATCCAGTAGCTAAACCCAGTGAAATGAATAGATTGATTGCAAAACTTATAATATTTTCTGGAAAGTAGGTTTTATTGTTATTTTCTATCTATTAAATGAGAATTATGCAAAATACTAACCCAGTTTTGCCTGAATTATTTATTATTTTTAACAATTTATTTTAGAATTCAATGATAAAGTTTTATTCTCAAATGAAGGAACATGATTAATAATCGAGAATTTTTTATCGATTGTCATTAACGATTTCTTTGATTACTAAGATTTAATTGATTTAAATATATAATTTTATTTATTTAATACTATATAGCAGGTGGCGTAGCAAAATTCTGGGGTTGCGAGAGATAAAAATACAATTTAACAGAAAATGTTTTTGAACTTGTAAAATTATTGTTATAAAGATAAAATAACAATTATCGTAGATAAATATATCATAAAATCTTCTAGTTCGGAAAGATTGTTTGTACCTGGATTTCTATTAAGAGTATTGTAATAACTTGAATAACATTTACTATGAATTAGAATTAGAAGATGTTATAGGAATTTAAAAAAAGTATAAATTTATTTTTCTTTTATATTTGTATGGGGTCGTCAAGAAACTCGCAATCATAAATGGGGTCGTGAATTACAAAAGTTTAAGAAGCTCTGGTATATAGTATATAATATATACCATATATGATCAAATTGCGGCTCTCGAGCATCATGTGGTTCTTTAGCCTTATATATGCGGGGCTCCCATCGACTTTCACGAAATGACGTTAAAAATTAATTTAACAAAATAAAAATTTTGGAATTAAAGTTATTTAAAATTTATATATTTTTATTTTATTTAACAAGTCGAAAATAAATGGTTCGGTAAAGTGTTTCATCTCATAGGTAATATTTATTATTCTCTATTCATTGTAAATTTTGATTATGGCTCCAGCCGGAATAAAGTCTGTCCAACTCTGCTATATATAGTAAAACCTCCATACAAAATACACCAGATTTGCAAATAATTCTTTTTCGGGTGTACTTCTTATGGTGATGAAATACTATAATGATGAATTGCTATAATGTTCAAATGTGCAATGATGAATTGCTATAATGATGAAATGTCTCGTATGATGAGGTGTCTGGTCACCGTTTGAAGAATAGGCCCCGTGATAGGATAAGTTAACGAACGTGCACAGACAAACCACCTATATAAAACTACATTAACCTCATTGTTTTTCGATAGTCTGCCTCTTTAATTATTTCCGACATTATTTCCGACTTTTTGAACTTTTATTCATAACAAAAGTCAACACATGGTAATTGAAAAAAGGAAGCTCAAATATATATGTCTATTGGAATTTTATTCATGTTACTTACACATTTAGAGGGACGGTCAATTTGAAATCTACTAGGGTTTTCTCTATTTTGATTTTAGTAAATAATTTCTTAGATTAATAAGATTTCAGTTATTAGACCAATGGTTTTCAACCTTTTTCAGATAGCGGCACCCTAACGGAAAATTTGACGTCACCCTAATCTTTTTATAATAATATTTCAGCTATAAAAATAACAAGTTTTGTAAGTTTTATATTTAATAAACTAAATCTTTTATAACATATATTAATGTGAAATTTGAACTTGATGCTTTTTGCATATCTCCTTATTATTAAGTCGTGTATTTGAGAAACATACTCTTAACTCATTCTCAATTGAGTTCAGTTTTTGCCTTTTGTTCTTAATATTTACCAAAGTTTAATATTTACCAAAAATAATTGATATATGTACCGCTATTTTATGTAATTCAAATTCTAAGATAATAGCCTTTTTAAAAATCAACCCTTATATGAAATTAATAAATTTTAAATAATAAAATTAGCAGAGCTCGAGGCACACTTTCATATCCTTACGGCAACCCGTTTGAGAAACGCTGTATTAGACAATTAAAATTAGTTTATTTAAACACTGAAACTTTTTTTATAATTATGCTGACTTTGTTTAATTGAAATGTCTAGAGATAGGCAAAAATTCGTTTCTGGATCAACTGAAAATAATATTTGCATCATTTCTCTTGTGGTTTTAACACAAATGTTTGAGAATTTTCAAAAAATATTTTACAATATAATTTAATCAAAAATCAGTGAATAAATTATCAATCTTAACATACTCTAGAACAGGCATTCCGTTAGTGTCAAAGGTTGTTCCAGATTTTCACGAAAGTTACTATTCACCTCAAATAGTGAATTTTGGAGATGGAGTACGTAAAGTTCTTTTTGGAACTGGAGGCGAAACATTTCCTGGAAATTTATTTACGACTAATTTACATGAATTTCTTTATTCAAAAGAGAAAGATAAATTGAAATCAAACCTCATATACAAAGGATTGAAAAAAGGCGTAATGACACCCCCGGTTTTGGTGGATTTGAATAAAGATGGAAGATCTGATATTGTTCTTTGTCCATTTGGCGATGGGTGTTTTGCCATTGATGGTGTGACATTTAAAGAGATATGGAAATTTGATCCAGAAAACAGTTCAGAAACATATTGCAGCCCAGCAGCTGGATTTTATAATGACGATGACATTCCAGATATTTTCATACAACATTTTGTCGGTCTTGGTTATCCTGTATATTTTTATGGCGAGGTGAGTAAATGCGTAGTTCTTAAATGAACTAATTATAAAATTTTTAATTAATTATCAATTAAATATATTAAATTAAATTTTTTCATTCACAAATAATTTCGAGTTTCTTTACTAGGTTGAGTCAAAAGTTATTAATATTTTTTAGTTATTTAAAGATATTGTCCTTCCAGATCATTTAAGCGTAGTATTTAGCATCATTTTAAAGTCCTTAGAAATTCGAAAGCTGCATTTAGTAAATTTTAAATTTTAGAATGGTTTATGAAAAAGCAATAATTCGTGTATTATGATGATATTATTGGAAAAAGGCCTTGAGTTGATCTTTTCCGCGAACTATTCGATAGCCGAAGTGAAAACCGTTTTTGAAAGTGAATTATTACAGAAGAGGAAAAGTGGGTTTTCCTTCGTAATTCTAGTGGAGGTAAAATGTGGCTTCTGCCTGGTCAACCAATTCAACAAGTTGTTCCTCCAGGTCACTTCGAAAAGAAGGTGATGTTATGCGTTTGGTAGAATTACGAAGAACCTGTGCACTGGGAACTTGTTACGGATGCTCGAGCTATCAATGTTAACATTTATTCTGAACAATTACAGTGAATTCATGATGCTTTGAGCACTCACAACTCAGAACTGTTGAATTACAGCAGATTAATCCTACAACATGATTATGTCACAACCCATACATCACGAAGGATGAAGCAGAGAATTCAGGAATTGCATATAGTCTGGATATTGCATTTCTGATTATCATATATTTCAGTCACTTACATTTTTGACAAGTGGTACGCTTTAGTTCAGAGGAAGAGGTCAAAACTGGAATCGCCAAATATTTCTCAAAGACACCTGAGTGGTATCGCCATGGGATTGAACAATTGGCGGAAAGATGGTTTCGAGTCATTGAAAATTATGGACTGTGTTTTAAGAAATAATATGATAAGTGTTATAACAATTTGTATAAATAAAATATTCACATAAAAACATGAATAAATTTTGACTCATCCTGGTAAATATTGCAGTAATTTTTAACCATTCCGTGACTTTAATCAAACTGTTTATTAAATTGAGTTTCTAAAAATACTTAACTTTAATTTATTATTTCAATTATAAATATTGTTTTTCGATCTTTTCTTCTACTTTTCCATAATTTTCAGTCATCTATCATTTGCCAAATTTTATTAGGTCCGTGACAACACTTTTTCGCCATTTTATTTTTTTCACAAATGCGGTCATGTCCATTTAAAGTTTAAATTTTAAACCAAGCACATGAATAAAAGTATGAATCATAGCCTCATTCAATCTTTAGAGAACAAAGACGATGAAGCTTACTTTTATTGAAATATTTTATAAAAACTTTTTCCATAAAATTATTTTTCAAAATTTTTTCAAACCCTTGGCTAATTTGAAATTTTAAAAAATTCGGTGGCCATTTAATAAAGAACTTTTGTATTTTTTTCGGATTAAGGGTTCCTTTTTATGTTATGGTCATTAATTTTTCGGTATGTTTTTTAGAGAGGCTTGCGTGTCCTTACTGGTGAACTTATATTTTAGTCACAACTAAAAATCAATATTAATATTTAAACCAACAAATCTAAGTAGATTGTATATATCAGGGGTCGGCAACCTTTGGCACGCGGTGGAGTTGTTAATGGCACTCTATGTACCACTATAAAATTGTCTGGATAATAGCGACTCTTATACTGCTAATGACGGTTTCACATATATTCTCTAATATTATTAGATAAAAATATATATTTGTATTGGTATTAAAATGGTATTTTTTTTTTCTTTATTAAACACCAATTTTCCATACAAAGTCAAATAATATCAATGGCATCTCTTGTGTTGACACGTGGCATTAAAAAGCTGTAGATCACAATGTGTTGCTGTGGGGCTTTCATCGAAAGTGTAAATTTAACCCTGTAACTTTCTTCCGACTCGTCGTGGAATTGAGATGGTCTTTCTAAATGCGATTTGTTCTGTTGTGATACCAGTTGGAACATGTATTTTTTTAGTGTTGGTTTTTACCATTGATATATAAAACAAACTAGATAGCCATTACTTATTTGTAAACAAATAAGGTGGCACCCTGAATTAATTTGCAGTGTGGCTTGGCACACCACAGCTAAAAGGTTGCCGACCCCTGGCATATATATATAGTATCAAGGTTGTCTAACTCAATAATCTCTTTTTTTCCTGTATTTGACAAAACGTCTATGGAGATATGAAGAGGCTGTGGATATCAAAATGTTTGGTATTGTTAAGCTGTATGTTTTTGGAAAAAGAAATTTACAAAAATCTAAAAATATATAAATTATACTCATATAATATATATTCATACAGTATACTCGCACTATTGTACGGATAAATCGGTCATGATACGAAAAGGCTTTCTTCAGCAAAAATTTGGATATTAACTTATTCATTATATTTGTAAAGAAATATTTCAAATGATCAAATGATCAACGGTTATGGGCTCCTACTATATTCAGAGACTATATTCAGTGACTATAGTCTGTATTAGAACTTTGAACAATTTATGTAATCTTGTACTTAAAAATACCATTTTCTAAAAGAAAAACAAGATCTGTGATTAGGAGGGCCTGGCAATAGTTAGGACAAAGATTTTGCTTTAACTATTGTCAACATTGTTACTTAGCCGAATTCACGATATAAAAACTAATATTACCATTTTCTTATAGTCAGAAAGAGATCCTGGGGGTCGTGATAACTCATCATGAACCATACCTAGAAAATATAATTTTTATATATTTTTTAAAGATATTAAAATTTGATAATGTTAACACAAATTTGGATACGTTTATTTTTGCGGTTAATTGTTTTACATCGCTTGAGACTTTTGCTAATAATTATGAATTTAAAATATTTTGCTTATAGGAATTTTGTTATATAAAATCAAATAATGTTAAAGATACTTCACATTTTTTTCTCGAAAAATGTATAAATTTCTAAAGTGCCTGCGAATGTTATTGCTAAAAATTAGTTGATTTCTTTTTTCTAAGACAAAAATTCTTGATGGGAGAAATGGAAAGCTGTTAAAAGAGTTACACAGAAGCAACAATTTAGTGATCACCAGTCCTCTAACATTAAGTTTTGAAGGATATGGCAATGACTTGTTTTTATATTGGCTACAACTTTGTCGAGGCCATGAAACAGAAATCAACGAAGTACCTTTTCAAAATCGTTAGTTTTTTGCTTAATTTTACTTTTAAATAATAATATTATTAATATAGAACTGTGATTTCTTTGTAGAAGCATAAATTAAAATTTTAAACAAATAAATAATAAGATAATCCGTTATTATAAAGCAGTGGTGGCCAAACTTTTTATTTAGCGACCCTTATTTTTTAGTGGAAATAAATTGAAAAGTGCAAAACAAAATCATTAAAATAACACTTACATTATATTTATTATAAACACGTATTAAATGTAATTATTGTAATAGTATTTATTAATATTGGTTATTATTTGTTGTGGGTGTGCGTGAGTATTATTACAAATGGTGTTCATTCTTGGTTTTATTGTTGAAATTGCTACTCTGAGTTGATTCTCAACATCTTGATGCGACCGGTATTTATTTTTTATAAAAGTTAATTTAGAAAAGTCAGTTTCACATAGTTAAGTAGAAGTGGAAAATCCATATGTGAACAAATTTTAATAAAATAATTAAATTATAATTAACAATAAAATAGATTGTAATAAAAATAGGAAATTGGAAATTGGATGTTTTATCGTAATTTGTTTTGTTAACTTAAAAGTTGAGTTAATAGAAAAATAAAAATATTTGAAAAAACGATAATTAGTTGTTAATTTATTTAATATTAAAAATGAAAATGAACAAAATTGCCATCTCAGGTGGGACGAGTTTAAAGGATGATATTGTTAGACTTCAACAAACTGTTCAAATGAAATTAGCTACTCCTAACATTCCAACAATTTGTCCAACAATTTTTAGAAAAGCACTAAAAGAATCTCAAATGATGTCGACAATGAAAGTTGAAAATGTACGTATTGCATTTAATTTTCAATTTCCTGTTTTTAATAAATTAAATGTAGTCAAATTTAAATATATAATTAAAAATCATATTTATAAAATTAAAAAAATAATTTGCCCACATTGTGTTTCCGCTAAAGTTCCTAAAAGATCACAGAGGGATTCATATTTGATCCAAATTTATATACGGGTTTTATCTGGTAAGACAATAATTCTTTGGATAGAAAAAAGCGAGGTGGTAAATAAAATAAAAGAAAGGCTCTTACAGTTAGTGTTAGGGCTTCTCGGAGGAAATGATGAGGATAAGTTAAAGGAAGGAATGAATATGAAGCCGCTTTGGTTAGTAAAACTTTCTAGAAAACGGAGTGAGTTCATAGAGGCAACTGAGAATGATAGGAAACGATCAAGAAAAAATAATGAAGAAGAACATGAGTCAGTAGTCATAAGGTTGATTCAATTAATTGAGTCAAGAAGTTGGAATAAAGGCTACATGGCTAAGATCGAGAAAGATCTTAATAAACTCGAAGAACAACATGAAGAAATAGAAAGACTGATGAACACGTGGGCAGTTGAACGGGTAGAAACGGTAGAATGGAAAGTTAGTTTTGAAAGTGTGGGGAAGGCAATTAGGCCAAAACTAAAAAGCTTAAAACGAATTTAGTTGCCAATATTTGCTGGACGGCCACATGAGTATGAAGCATGGTTAGCAGCCTTTAATGGTAGTGTGGATCAAGCGGAAGGCTTGACAGTTGACAAGATACTGCATTTTCGGCAGTACTTATGAGGCGAACCTCTCAAATTGATTGAAAATTTGGGATACACTGACACAAGTTATGATGCAGCAAAACGCAGGCTTGATGAGATATACAGAGGAACAGAGCGGATTTATCGAAACGTTCTGAATGACATTTAACGATTCAGACAAATTCAAGATGGACGCTTAAGGGAAATATAGTTATTTGCCCTACTTATGGATAATGTAATATTAAGATTGGAGAATTTACAGCGAGATTCTGAACTGGAAAATGGTGTACTCTACCAGAATTTGTTAAAAAAATTACCACAGGAAATGGTAATTCAGTGGTTGACAGCAATAAAACGTAAGGAAAGCAAAGAAAGCCACAGGTTTACATGAATGGATTCAAGAACATCCACACACATTACGAAGTGCACGGGAGATCGGGAGACAGTTTCAATTGAATCCAAGGAAACGTCAAGATATTCACAATCAATCATTCAAGAAAAATCATTCTTTTTATGGTAATTCTTATGGTAATTATTTTTATGATACTGGGATGAGTTCGGGAAAATTTGGTCTGGTGGCGGAAACTCAAAAATCTAATAATAAAAAAACAGAAACTAATTGGCATTGTTTAAGCTGTAATGAAAAACATCATCTTAATCAATGTGCAAATTTCAAAAAATTATCAATCACAGAGAGATTTAACTTTGTAAATAAAAACGGTCTTTGTGTGAACTGTTTCAGATCAGATCATCTATCAAAAATTGTCCTTATAATAAATTTTGTAAGAAGGAAGGATGTAAAAGAAAATATCACTATTTATTACACGATGATAATAAAGAGAGTATCATATGTAAGGACATTCAAAAAAATGATAATGATTCGCCAACAAAAACAATGATGATGACACAAGAATTAGAGAAAAATACGGAAAGTTTCTTTAGTTTAAGGACATTTCATGTTTTATTGGAGAGTAATGGTAGGTTTGTTAAAGTAAATGCGTTACTTGATTATGCTAGTAACGCTAGTTATATCTGTAATGAGGTATGTGAGACATTGGGGATAATAGGGAATGACAGTATTACTCCTGTTCAAGTAATTGGTGGAAAAGAGGAAAATTTAAAAACGAGGAATGTAAACTTAAAATTATGGAGTGTCAATCAGGGACTTTATGAGAAATTTAATGCAAGGGCAGTGGAAAAGATTGCTCACGGTTTAAGAGTGATAAACTGGGAAATAGTTAAAACAGAATTGAATTATTTAAAATGAATAGATTTTCCATCCATCAGTCTGCAAGCGCGAGTTGATGTATTGATATGATCAGATTATTTGGATCTACACAATACAATCAAATAGGTTACAGGAAAAAAGGTGAGCCTATTGCAAGACTAACTCCATTGGAATGGACTTGTATTGGTGGATTGGAAACATGAATATTGATGGATAAGAGTTTCTATTTTTTTATGCAATGTTTCGGGTAAAGAAGACCTTGAAGCTCAGCTCCAGCTATTCTGGGATGTCAAGGAGTTTGGTGAAACTAAGGTTTAAATGTCTACGAAATATATACAAATACTCGAAGCTACCAACGAGAAGTTAATAAAAAATGGAGAGCGGTATGATGTTGGAATTCCTTAGAAAAGTGATCCATGTATGTTACCAGAAAATAAAGAAATAGCCGAAAAAAAGATTAGAATGTTTGGAAAGGAAATCAGAAAAGACAAAATTCTAATGAAGAATATGGAAAAATCATCGAAGATTATGAAATGAAGGGTAACATTTGCAAGGTAATAAATGAGAAAGACACTTTAAATGAATGGTTATTACCACATTTCCCTGTAGTGCGGCGTGACAAAGAAACTACCAAAGTTCGAATTGTTTTTTATGCTTCAGCTAAATGTAAAGGCGTGAATTTAAATGACGTAATTGAATTCGGACAAAAGTTACAAGATAACTGTTCGAGATTTTATGCAGGTTTAGAAGAAAAAAGATTGCATTAGTATGTGATATCTGCGAAATGTATTTGCAAGTGGAAGTGAAAAAGGAAGGTCGACAATACCTACGATTTCTGTCGAAAAACGACGGGAAAATTAGAAAATATAAATTCAACAGATTAGTGTTCGGAGTTAATGCCTCGCCGTTTCTTGCGCAATTAGTTATTAGGAAAATGCAAAGAAATATATAGATAGTTTGCCACGGGCAGCCGATACCATAATGAAATCAGCGTACATGGATGATAGTATAGATTCCGTTTGTTCTGTGGCGGAAGCAATAAATTGAAAAACGAATTGACGGTGATTTGGGAAAACGCTGGAATGCAACCAAAAAGTGGATATCAAATTCTGCTGAAGTAATGGAAACTATTCCAGTAACTGACAGAGCAAAATCATTGAAAATAGAGGACTTTTCGACAGTCGCGATAAAGACTTTACGAATAAGGTGGCACTTTGAAAAAGATGAATTCAATTTTTAAGTAAACTTATCAATCGAAAATCAGTTAACAAAAAGAAATGTATTAAGCTTATTATCAAGGATATTTGATCCACTTGGAATGTTAAGTGCATTTGTGTTAAAGGGGAAAATCTTAATACAAATGGTTTGGATGCATGGAATTGACTGGGATGAGCCTATTCCATTAGAACTACATCTACAAATTACTGATTGGATTTCTGAGTGTAAAAAGATAGATTGTATCAAGGTGCCTAGATGTTTGATTGAAAATGCCACTAGTCAATATGAATTACATGTATTTTCCAATGCCTCTGGTTTTACAAATTGTGCAATTGTCTTTTTAAGAGAATGGGATGCAAAAGGTATAAATTTAAAGTTTGTTGCCGCAAAGGCAAAGGTAGCACCCTCAAAATAATAAGTATTCCAAGAATGGAATTGATGGCGGTGTGTGTTAGTTTTAAATTATCTAAGACAATTGCAAAAGCACTACAATTGGAAATGAAAAACATAACTTATTGGGTTGATAATACTAATGTATTATTTTGGATTAAAAACCATTCAAATCATTCAAACAACTACAGAAGCGGAACAATGGAGATATGTTCCAACAAAGCAAAACCAGACGATTTATTATCTAGAGGTCTTACAGTTGGTGATTGTAAAAAAATCAGTTGTGGTGGAATGGGCCTGATTTTCTTATAAATGAAAAATCAAATTAGTCAAAGTTAATTCCAGCCGAAGTCCTGGAAGATTTTCAATGAGAATAGAAAGTTCAGACACTGTTGATAAATAATGGTGGAATAAACAAAAACAAACGATGGGAAGTTTATTGTCTAATTCCGGAAACATTTTCAAGTTGGAGAAGCTTGATTAACATCAACTGATGGGTCACAAGGTTTATTGACAATTGTAAAAGGAAGGTTAAAAGGAATTCTATCCTGATGGATTCATTGACTGTTGATGAATTAAAGGTCGCAGAAAAGGAATTAATTAAGCGAGATCAGGCAAAACATTACGGAAAAGAAATTGAATGTTTAACCCTCAATAAGCCTTTAAATGAAAACAATGAAATGATAAAATTAAACCCTTCATGGACAATGAAGGAATTCCGAGAGGTAACAGTCGCATCGTCGCAGCAGCAAATATGTAAACCGATGTGTAAAATATCCAATAATCCTCTGTGATAAAAGCTGGCTTACGTGGTTTATTATTGGGGATCTCCATATTAAAAATTGCCATTACGCTGGCATTAACCATCTGCAAAGTGAGATAAACAAAAGGTATTGGGTAGCACTGTTACGAAAGCTAATTAGTTTCTTTGGAAAAAGATGCTATTACTGTCGTCGGCTGAGAGCAAAATGGCAAATCCAAATAATGGCACCATTGCCACAATTTCGGTTTGAAGAACCTTTGGGTGCTTTTAAAAGAACAGCAGTTGATTTTACCTGTCCATATGAAACAATTCAGGGTAGTGGGATATGTCGAGTGAAACGATACGTTTGTCTCTACGTGCTTGCAAATACGCGCTGTTCATTTAGAATTAACATATTGCTTGGATACGGATGCGTTTCTCCGAGTATTTCAGAGATTCACAAGTCGGAGAGGAATGCCTGAAATGCTGTTAAGTGATAATGGTACTAATTTTGTTGGTGTTGTGTCCGAAGTACAAACTTTTCAATTGGATAATTATGCATTGACAAAATCGATGACAGAATATGGTGTAAAATGGGTCTTTAATCCACCTCGAGCTCCTCATTTCGGTGGCATATTTGAAAGTACAATAAAATCCGTAAAACGAGCGATGAAACTTGTTTTGACTAAGGTTGGTGTCACAGATAAAGAATTGACAAGAGTCGAATCTATGATAAATTAAAGACCAATTACAATGCCAAGCATGGACCAAAAGGATGATATACGATTAAAACCTAATAATTTTCTACTTCACGATAATTTGACAAATAGTGGAGAACAAAATTTGTTTGCAGAACCAAATATTAGTCTTCGAAGACGTTCGAAAAAATGCAAGAATTGTCAGACCATATTTGGAAACGGTGGATGAAAGAGATAGTGCCAAGTTGGCGGAGTAGAGAGAAATGGAAAAATGTTAAAAGGTCATTGAAAACCGGGGAAGTTTTTTGGATCCTCGATAAGACTATGGAAAATAGAAAATGGGTACTTGGCCCGTATCACAAAATTAATTATCGGAGCAGGTGGAAAACTAGAGTGGTGCTATTACGATGTGGTGATAAAGAGATTAAGAGTCCTATCTCCCAGTTGTGCCACTAGAAATAGATAGTGAAGATGGCGTTATCTTTTCACCAATGGTGCGAGAATGGGAAAATTATGATACAGAGACAGATTAAAAAGAGAGTCAGTTAGCACTAGAGATAGGAAAATTAACAAATCAGAATTATGATGCAGAAAGTGTTGATGTTGATCCGGAGTCAGATCAAGAAGGGGGAATTGGAAAATCCTAATGTGAACAAATTTTAATAAAATAATTAAATTATAAATAACAATAAAGTAGATTGTAATAAAAATGGGAAATTGGATGTTATATCTTAATTTATTTTGTTTAACTTAAAAGGTGATGTATTAGAAAAATAAAAATATTTGAAAAAACGATAATTAGTTGTTAATTTATTTAATATTAAAAATGAAAATGAACAAGAAGCAAACAGTAAAAGTATTTCTGGTGCTTTTGAAAATTTGCTTTCATATTCATTTTTAATACTAATCCAAAAGCCTTTCAAGCTTTTGGATTTAAAATCTCTTCTTTATGTCAAATCATTCGATAAGTTCAACAGTTCTTCATGTTCAGCAACGGTAAGGTCATCACTAGAAATATTACGGCAAAGGGTTACGAACCCAGTCAAAATTTTGAATATTCATGCCTTTAAATCTTTCTAAAAAGTTTTTATTGAGATTTTCGAGGATATTCGCTAAACCAACATTAATTTGATCGCCACTAATATTAAAAGCAATTAACAAATCATTTAAACGTGGAAACATTTCACGAGATCCAGTGTCATATTTCAGTTTCCAAAATTTAGGTTTTTGCATAAAAGCAGAGATTTTATCCGATATTGTCAATATATTACTATGATTTCCATGTAGCGATGAATTAATTGTCGTTTATCTTTTCTAAAATATTGCATAAATAGCATAAAATTAATAGTCATCTAAATTTTTCCGTTAAATGAAAAATAAAATTTTTTCACTGCAACTAATTATTTAATTTATATTAACTTCGATTTCTAATCAGTAAACTTTTACAAAAAAATTTAAAGTGGTATCAAAGAGATAGATTTAAAAATTATGAAAATTGACATAAATAACTTTGAAAATATAAAACTTGAGAAAGACAAATCCGTCAATTTTTTAAAAATCATTCTTTTGATTTATTTTCAATATTTATATTATATTTACACGCCAGATATTGATTTCTAAACTTTTATTGGTTTCATTTCAGTGCCTCAATATATATTGACCAGAGCTCATATATGCAAAATTAGGTTTAACACTACAACTGAATCAATGTTTTTGATCCACGGACAACATATCTCAGATCAATCTGTAACTTATGGTCAAATATATAACAACGAAAAATACTTTCATATAGAACATGCGCATGGTACCAATTCTAGTGAACTAGTTGAAATATTTCTTCAAAAGCACCCAAATTATCGGCATATTTATGAGCGATATCTTCAAAATTTAGATACGACTGACATGTCGAAGGCCGATTCGAGTTATGTTAAAGACAACAACATGAAGCATCAACTGCTTTTATTGAGCCAATTACAAAATGAAAAGATTGATTTGAACGACAATTCAGTCCATGATTCAATAGATTTTACTCGAGACGATGTTGATGACTCGAGTTCCAATACGCATAATAGAAATCCAGAAAGTAATAACCAAAATTCAGAAAATGAAAGAATCCGACTAGTGAGAAGTACGAAAGAGAAATTAATGAGAATTAAGCGGCATAATGGACCCCACGATGCCGAAGGATTAATGAGATTATTAAGTACAGGTAGGTAGTAATATTTTTTTTTATACCGTGCGATATGTCAAAATTATTAATCATATAACTTTCTCACGTCCATTAGATAATTTTATTCTTTGTACTGCAAAGTGTGCGTCGTTTAAGTTCATTAAAAAACAAAAAATGAAACTATGCAATAGTCCTCTTCAATCTTCGTAAGAAAATAGTTTAAATTTGTATTTAAAGATTTTGATCTGTTGAATTATTTGCATTTATTATTGAACCTTGATTTAATTTCAAAATTAAAATTTCTATTGATATTTTTTATTTTTTAAAAATTTAAAACATTTGGCCTGTATATGACGGGGACATCTAGTTGTATTGACTAAGCAGCAGAATCTGAACAAAATTGTGTGAGTATTGAAATGAATTGTCAATGACCATAAAAAGAATCAAACAATATTTTTGAAAAATTTATTAACTTCAACAGAATTGTTTAATAAAGATATGTTAACTAAATTCAAAGATGTCTTAATTAAAGTTCTTATCTAATGAAAATTAACTTTCAAAAATGGTTTCCTAAACATAGTATTTAACGAATGACACCGAAAAGTAACTCGAGTTCAAATAAAATCAACACCCGATTTGTATCGATAGAATTCGCAAAGTTTTTGTAATACTCTTTAAATATTCTAATCATAAATAATTTTCTAAATACTTATTTATATAGGGGACAATGAAATTCATATTACCAGGCGTCAAAGTTTTTTGACGCTAAAATCAAAGAAAGTTCCGATCAATCTATATTTGTTACAACAACAAATATTTCAAGAATCGTGGGAAGATTAAGTGTCAAGCTTCTATTCTAAAAGAATAGCAGACGGTGGTACGAAAAAATCATTAGGTAATTTAGATGAAGCACTATTTGATGAGATTTCCGGTCTTTGAATAAATAAGGTTAGAGATATGGAACATTTATTTCGGCAAAAGAAAATGGAGCTTCAAATTAGATTACTGGTTTTATGTAAGGACGAAGATTTTCATTAAGACATGCCACAAATATAATCACGTTATCTGATGATGATTTTATTACTAGGGCAACAAATTATATGAAATAACTGCGTTTTTCTGATCAGTAACTTAATCCTTCGAAAACAATTTTGACGGATGAGAATTTGTTTATTTTGAAGATTCAAGAGCACAGACTCGTCCGAAAGTATGTTAACCGACCGGGTTAACTTCCACGAGGATTGCAGCAATTATTTTAACATGGACTAGTGGAAGCATGGAATTAACATTGATAATTCACAAAGAAGACGATTAAACTCGAATAATTAAGCAAATAAACCCGTTTTACACCACACAATCAATAATCCTGAATCAATCAAGATTTACATCTTTATTTTTATAAACAAACGTTTGTTAATTTGTATCAAAAAGGAAAAAATAATTTTTCTTATAGCATATAACTTCAATACTGAAGCAGAATAAAAGTGTAGTTTTTAAGTACTTACAGATTAGCTCCTTTATACATTTATTTATTTCAAATGTCATAGTTCTTCATGCAACACACACTTACAAATTTACATGAACACCACTGAAGGTGTAATGGAAAAAAGATATTTTAATTATTTATTTTGATCAACTGTAATAATATTATTGTCCAGCATTTTACAAGAAATTCATTTGCAAGTATGCAGTTGGTATTTTAATCAGACTCAAGTTTTGTAGAGCACCGGACATAGCCAAGAAGATTTCCACTGGATAAAAGTTATCAAGAGGTAAATCGTTGAGAACTTAGAAGATTTTACGTACACAATAAATATTGATGAAAGATAAACACTTAGATTGTGATTTTGGTAAACAACTATATGCGGTTGGGTCTCAACCTGCCAAATTATATGGGTTACCAAAACCTCACAAAAACGATGTTTCAATGCGCCCGATGCTCTTTATGATAGGTTCACCATAGTATAAGGTTGCTAAGGTTCTTAATTCATTGTTAAAACCTTTGATTTCTAAAGAATATGAGTGTCGAGATTCATTTGAATTTTTTGATTTTATAACTAACCAAGCCGTTGATTCTTCTGATTATATTGTGTTTTTTGATGTAACTAGTTTGTTTACAAATGCCCCATTAAATGAGACTATTGATTTTTGTTGTGATTTGTGGAGAGAGATGTTGGATTATCAGACATTAGACGAAGTTGCATTTCGTGAATTGTTGAGGTTTGCCATTTCTAATGTTGCTTTACTTTTTAATCTTAATCAACAAGCGTCAATCTTTCTTTCAAAATTAGAGAAACAGATTTCGGAATTTCCTTTTGTTAAGCCTAAAATATATAAACGTTACGTTGATGATATGCTTATAGTATTTTCTAGTTCTGATGATGTTGTTCCTTTTTTTAAATTATATGAATGGGCTTCATTCGAATATTAAGTTCATAGTAGAAGAAGTCAATTCATTTCTTCCTTTTTAGATTTATTAGTCGAATAAACGGCTAAGAGTTTTGAAACCGAAATATGTAGAAAGCCAACAGATAAAGGCCTATTCAATACTTTGAATTCTTTTTGTGAGTTTAAATATAATAGAAATATGATTAAGGATTTGATCTTTAGATCTTGGTCATTTTCTTCGACATTTGAAATGTCTAACAAAAGTATACAAAAGCTGGTTTTTCTTTTCAATAAAAATGGATATTCTAAGGTGTTTGTAGAAAGACTGGCTAAGGAAACCATTGATCGCCTTATGAAAGTAATGGCATCCATAGTCCACCTAATGATTGTGAACCCATAAAATCGCATGTTTTGGTAATTCCATATTCGGAAGGTTTTAGAAATTTTAAATTGTCTGTCACAAAATCATTAGATAATTCAAATTTGTTTAAAATAGTTTCAAAATCGTTAAAATCAACAAATATGTTTAGTAATAAATCTCAAAATCCAATAGGTCTAGTTTCTGATCTAGTGTATAAATTTTCATGTAATGGGTGCAAAGCCACAAACATTGAAGAAACTTCCCGTCATCTTGACACACGGGTTCAGGAACATAGCTAATTGAGAAGTGTGAGTAATATTATTGAGCATAGAAAAATGTGCAAAGGCACAGCTGATTTAAAAGATTTTAAAATTTTATATAAAAACTTCAATAATAAGTGGGAAAGAATTTTATGTGAGGCTTTGGTGATTAAATCGCAATCCCCTAAAATAAACGTTCAATCAGAAACACATTTATTGAGATTATTTAATTAAATCATTAAATCGTAACTATTACATCACTATTGTTTCGGTATATAACATTTAACAAAGATTATGATGGCAGACTGAAGATGAGGATAATTTCCTCGAAATATATTTCTTTTATTTGACGTTTTCGAGTTTTATATAATGGGCCATCATTTTTTCAATATTTAGATTCAAAATAAATATTCTATATGTATTTTTCATTCATTACTTATTATCATTATATTATTACTTAGCAAATAAATCAGAACCACAAATTATTCATTGTTATATTTTCTGAATTGCGTTTTTACAATATCTGGGTCGGTTGTCTCTGTAATATTCCTGAAATATCCACATTATTTCCCATTAAACATATTTATTCTATAAAAATATTTTCATGTCAATATTCTTTAAATATGCTAAATTTGTTCTAGCTTTTCCCGTTTCTAAAATATCCAACTCACAATTGTCAATGTTATTAGCCATATTGCACTTGTATATATTTTTAGGAACTTTAGCACCGCCAATTTTAAGTAAAGGTGATAAATATTATAATCATTCAATGGATATTATATTTGCAACATATTGGAGTGAACCGAAAGAAGTTACACTACAAACAAAATCGGAAATAAAATGCAACAAAAAATGGGGAAATCTTGAATATCAAAGATTCAGAAATGAGAGTAAATTTTTCTTCTATGATCATGATCATTACACTAAATATGGTAATTTGTACTGTGCTAAAAAGTATGGACAGCATGACTCAAATGAAAAGGAAAAAAGTGAATCAGCAATGTTCAATAACCATTTCGGAGAAATGACTGTTTATAGGTATAATATTGCTATTTTTCTTTATTATTAAAATGACCTGAATTTTACCAAGAGGGGAACTAACTTGTTAGTCTTACAATGGACAGTTACCAAATTTAATCAAGAACCTTTATGATTAGTATTGTATTGTTCTTTAGGTTATCCTTTAGATTCAAGCTTTATTTGCTCTAATAATACCCGGTACCAATATAACCATTGCTTTTTTGAAAAGTTTTCAATTGATCATATAATGATTAATTTATTATTTAAATTTATTTAATTTTTCATTTTCATCAATGTAAATAATTACATAAAAATAATTAATTAAAATGTAATAATTTATATTTATAATAATTTATATTTATAATAATTTATAAATTTAAATAAACTTTTAATATTTACTAATTTAAAAAAAATAAAAAGTTATATTAATTTAAATTAAAAGTAATAAACATTACTAAAAAATGTATTTAAAATTTTTTAAAATTGCTTTGTGAATAAAGTATTTTGAAAATAGTTTAATTTGAAAAATATTTGATTATTTCAATTAAATTATAAATTTTGTTATTCAAATCTAATTTTGGTTTTTTCTGTATTTCATGATAATGGAAAAGAAACTGTCAAAACATATCTTAAAATCTATTTATGGACAGGCAACAAAAAAATTTCATGGTGTTTGAGCTATCAGATGTGATTTTGTATGTTTTTGATGCGCTGAATTCGAAAATAACATCAGGTTTTACGCATCAGGTCCAGTTTTCTTGCTACGCTTACTCTACATAAGGAAAGATATTCCGAAAGACAACAAAATAATACGACAAACACAGGTTTTATCCAATTATAATTATATTATTGTTCTAACAACAAATTGACTACAAAATGAAAATTGTTGATGGTTCAGTAAAAATTTTCATTTATTTGTGCAGGAAGTTTGAATCGTCACGTTTAATTGTTCAACAGTAATCAGCCATCATTTCGGCGTCTAATCTTCCTTGATATCTAAATTACAATTTCATTAAAATAATTATTGTAAATAGTGTTTTGATTCTACCTTTCTTCCATAATTTTAATGTCTTGATGGAAACGTTAATCTTGTTCGTCACTTACATGGCCAAGGGTTTCAGGAAAGCTATATAAATAACTCTAAAGAAAGTGCAGCTTGATACACATGTTAACTTTAATATCTTTAAAACTCGATAGCATGTTGTTAACAATGTCTTCATAATTGTCGGATTTGTGGTTGTCCACAAAATTTTCAACGACAGATTCAAAAGAGAGCCAGACTGCCGATTCAATATCAATATCAGTCATTAAATTGACAAAATTAACATCGGAAATTAGTTTTCTTATTTGAAGGGCATAAAAAATGCCTGCTCTAAGTTTCTCCATGCTTAGTGGCGGAAATTTGTTGCAAACATATTAAAAGTAAGCACCATCCTTATTTATTTTTTCGAAGCATTAAGTTAATATTTTAATAAATGCGTGAAACTTATGTTACGTATGTACAACATAGGTTTAAACAGGGTTAAATTGTATTAAATATAAAAATGTTTATAATTTTCTAAAAGTAATGTTGGCATAATTAAAATTAAAATAAATTTGAATTTTGATAAATATAAAGAGCTTCAATATCTTTGAAAATCTTCATGAAATCAAATACAAGCCATAAAAGTTACCTTACAATTACTTATATGAAAAAATTTTTTAAAATGGTTAATTTCAACAGAAAATATCTTTGAATTATAAATTATGTAGTGATTGTGCACTATAAGTACTACATCCGGCTGCACTGTTGCACTTCTCTTAACTAAGGTGACCAACTATTTTTTGTTCAAAAAGAGTACACTCCTTGGTTAAATGCACAATCTGCAATAAGGAATTTAACCAAGGAGTCATCATTTCGACTTTTAACTACAATGAACGGAAACTCTTTTTTTAAATTTTCGTTTAAAAGATTTTCCTTTCTTTTGTTTTCGCTCATATTTGAATTAATAATCTAAAAATTATATTAGTAATATATTTTTTATTTTGATTTTAAATAGATATTATAATCTGATATTAAGCAAAATGTGCGCGTGCGTAAAATTCAAATTACTGTCAAAATAATTTTAAATATTTAATTAATAAAATTGAAATAAAATAATCTAAAAAAAATGTTTTAGAAATACAAATGAGTATAAAATTATACTAGTGAGACTTTCAGAGTACAGGATTTGAAAAGAGTACGGTTTGCGAAAAAAGAGTACAAAACTCAGTAAATGAGTATAGTTGGTCACCTTATCTTAACCCTTCACCTTACAATTTTTTATTTTTAGTTATAAATTGTTTAATTGTATATAGAAATGTATGCAAGGAATACGGGATTATTATTAGGTTTAAAAGAAAACATAAGCTTTCAGACATGGCCTCTTCCGATGAAAAACGGTTTATTAAGAATGTAATACGTGTTTAACCCTTCGATGATCACCTGTAAAAAATTACAAGGACGCTCACATAGTAGCAAATGCTACCACTTCTAATTTTTTAATAATTTGGAGTTAAATTAATGTAAAGTAATAAAAAATATATATAATAAATAGTTTATAGTATTATAATTATGTATAAACTTATAAATATTATAAAAGTATTCAAAATTATTGAAAAGGAAATAAATTTAAATAAGTTTTTCATATAGTGAATATTTATTCTAATTAAAATTATGATTATTATCAATTGTTACTAGAACAAAGTTGCATAATACATCTGCATCACCAGGGGAAACACATCTTTGACATTTAGAACAATACTTACACACAACTCTGTGTTTAGAACCTGGGCAAATATAACATCTTCCTTGAGATGTTTTAGGTTTGGATATATTGGTTTTGGCCTGATTTTTTTGTTGACGGATCTTGAGATGAGGTTGAAGATTATGGTGTCAAGTAATTATCTAATAAGATCTTGATAGCACGAGGAATGGTTTTGCTGTGAGATCGGTTAATCATATGCGGCTTCATCAACGATAGACCTAATTTTTTTCAGAAATTGTAATCGCGAATAAATGATTCCATTGCATCTGCATATAATATAAGAGTTTATACCACTAACGTCCAAGAGAGAAAAACAGAACCATAGGCCAGAGCTTTATACCTCTTGCTACAGTATAATTTGCACTTAATTGGTTAACCATGCCACACCACCTTTTGTACTGTTATAATACTATATTATCTCAGGTAATTTTTTCTCACCTAATAAATTAGTTTTGGGTGAATGATGATGTTTTGAGAGAAGTTTCACACTTTTCGATCTTCTAGGTACATACGATACTAACGTTAGTGTTGAAGAAAAGCCAAAAAGTGATGAAAAAACTTCTCTGTCTTTATTCGGCAAAAACTCTTGGAATCTCTTGTTTATTTTTTCGCAAGGTACCAACCAATGTAAGATTATGATGTGCAAGCAAAGTTTCTGCAGAGTTATTGATGTATACCAATTATCGGTCGTAATGTTTTGAATAAGGCGAACTAAAATATCTTTTCCGCTCATATTAACTCGATAAATACCACTTGGTTGTTTACCAACATATTCAACGTATAATAAGTTTTTGCATCATCAAGTGCGAAAACTTTTAAACCATATTTAACTGGTTTGTTCTGAAAAATGCAGTAAAAAATGCTTATATGCATCACTGCAGTATAGGGTTAATTTATGTATTTTAATTTTATGACCATTTTTTTGAAATCGATCATCTTGTCGTTTTTTGTTTGTCGGCATCATCCATTTTTTGTCTTTTCTAACCTTCTTTTTCAAGGTATATCGGTTTGTGCTGTATTATTTTCGTTGATTAAGGAAGAAATATTTATCGATTGAGTTCAGGAAATTATTTTTTGTGATCACTAATAAATGCTTTTTTATTTACTAATAAATAATAAACTTAATTCATATTTTCAATTTTCATACCTAAAAACCACATATCAATAAATCTATCATAAATACTATAATTTTTATTTAAAAGTCAATAATTAATTACATCAAAATTATTTTTAATAAAATAAAATTACAATGTAAATGACCTGTTGAAGTAATCATAAAACGTTAACTGACGCGTGGAGCAAATGTGCTTCACATTTATGTTCTTGTAATGTACTGTGGTTGCTACCGCGTTAAACATATAAATAGTGTTCCAATCCAGCATATGCTAGAAAATTAAAACCACTGATTTATCATAGGTGGTTTTAATATAGTTCATTGTACTTATTATGTTATTTTTTATTTAACTATTTAATTATTATTGTTAATTATGTATAATAATAATAGAAATAATTTTTATTTTGAAAAATGAATTAAATCAATTTCCCACAGTAAGTAGTCAACAAACTTACTATGAGGAGAAAAATAGAAAGAAAAATCCAATAAAGCAAATCAATAAAATATTATAAAGAAAAAGCAATATAACAGAATTATTCAAAACAATTAAACTTGTGAAAATCGAAAATTAAAAGGATTGTTATTTTATTTAAAGTTTAAGGCTGGGTAATATTAATTGTAGTTATTTGGAATACAATTTGTTAAATAATATTTGATATTTTAATTTGATTCGTTTATATATTATATACTAAGGAAATACATCAGTGGTGAAACTAGTGGACACAGGACCCTGCGTTGGGGGGGTCTCACCAGCTATAAGGAACCCCACCTAAAAAAATAATCTCAAAACATTTTATACTTTAAAACTCTTCTGAAGGTATAGTGAGTCCACATACATAAAACTATGATTAAAAACATGATAAACCGTTTAAGCGATCTTTTAACACTTTCGATTGAGGTAAAAGCGGCTGGAAAAATGGAACTGAAAAACATGAATACCGATTTCGCTAATATGAAATCAAGGAGGAAAGATTTCACTATTTAGATTCGTTTTATGTTATTTTTATTTTGAAGAATGATATATGAAATAAATGTAACTTTTTTTTATATTTAAAAAAAATTTTTTGTTGGAGGCCCAAATTTTGATGTTCCGCCACTGAAATACTTTATTGAATCACGTAATAACATTAACAGTTGTCAAAACCCAAACTTTAGCTTAAATGATAGAATTAGGCACTAAAACAAATTGATATAAATAAATTCATAATACATAAAAGATTTAATACATTCCATTTTCTTTTTTGATTAATTTTAAAGTTTGTTATAATGAATTTTAATTTGACATTGAAGTTTTATTTTTGTTTTTTCTTTTCTTTATATTTATTTTATGTCTTAAATACATATTATTTTTTTCAAAAAAATTTAGTATACCATGAAATTTCAAAATTTTATTGAATTTGAGCCCGCCTAACAGTTTGTAATTAAAATAGTCGATCACTTAAAGTATTAGTCTGTTTATGGTCATATATTTTTAAAATTTATATATTTAAGTAGTTCATATATATTTAAAATCTAGTTTATTTATTTTTAAAACTAAAGTTTATTATAATTTTATTAGTTATACACCTATCCCCCGATTTACACGATTCACTCTTATCAATACATATTTATAATAATAATATGCATATATATACACATTTATTTAAAAATAAAAATATAAGCATAAACAGGGAATTCCACCATTTAAGTACATATTCGTGTTTTAACAAGTTATTATTGAAATTATTTTTTCAATTTCTGCGCTATTTACCGTTAAAATAAACTTCAACAATTGTTAGGAAAGGTCTTGAATTAGGTAAAAAATTAGAAAAGTATTTTTTAAATCATGATCCAGTTGTTGAGCGAGCTAATCAATTTCAAAGAGAATCAATCAATGTTTAGCAAAATATCAAGCAATCTATAAAGATTTTACCAAAGTAGTACTCAACTGTTAATTACAGATTTTGTGACAAAGATCACACCGGAAGAAGTTCCTACGCAGTTTATAAATCATTCAGAAATATCCATTTCAAGCGAAGAAAGTGAAATTATTCCATTTTGAAAGAGAAGGTAGAACATCGAGGATTCTGATGATTAAAATTCAGTAACACTTTAGTATGTTTTATAATGTCTTTGTCCCCATTTACACTGTTTCGATTTACACGGAATTCTCAGGAACCAATCTACCGTGTAAATCGGGAAAATAAAATATATTTAAAAAATAAAATTCAGATTCCATTTTTCTACAAAAGTAACATCTTTATTTAAATTGTTTCAAATAAGTTTATTATTATTTCTAACAAAAAAACTACTTTTAACCAGGCCTGTCCAACAGAAACTGTTACCCGGGTCTTATAAAATGATTGAAAAATTATTAATGATTGACAATACTTTACTTTAAAATACTAAGATATTCTAAATAATCTTTTACTAATGATTCTGTGGGCCACAGTAGATTCAATGGCCGTCTTTGCTCATCAACTAATTTTAAATGAGATTGAACTTAAACTTTTATCGTTTATTTTTTATTCTTTCTAGAAAGCGATTAAAATGCACATGTTCACCCGGTCGTATTCAAGCACATCAGCGATGTTCTCGAGTGCTGCCATTGCATTTACAGACCTGGCCTGGATATTTAGGGCTTGGGGGTACCGCCTACTGGAATTCTAGCTATTTAAATTTAAAATTAATGAAAAATAGATAATGCTTATTTAATGTGATATTTTATATTTTTATCATTCCTGATATTTGTGATATTTTGTTTTGTTAATTATTCCACTTTTAAATTTTTAGTTTAATTACTATTTAACCTTTTCAATCAAACCTATTTTATGATTTTCATTATTGATTGTCTTTCATTTTGTTGTCTTACTGTGTTATTATTAAAACAATAATTATTATATTAATTAGTTTAATTATTATTATTATTTCCTGTTATAAGTTATTATGTTTATTTTGTTATTTATAATTGTATTAATTTTTTAATTATTATTTATATTTAATATTATTAATTATCCAGTGTTAGGATGATGTAATGTTGTATGATTTTATTGTCGCATATTTCCATTCGTCGCTTGATATTAATGTATTTTTAATGAATTGTAAAAGTGTAATTTATCATATAAACAATTATATTATATATTTTAATTATTATGATTTATATTAATTATTTTTTATTGTTTTATTATTATTTGTATTGTATTTATTATTAAGTTGTGATTTTATTGTCATATATTTTCATTAGTCTTTTGCCGTGGATGTATTTTTAATAAATAAATTGTAATTTATATTTTAATTTATTTTATCTAATCCATTTAATTATTTTTACGCTAAATATTATATTCTAATTCCGATAAAATTGGTCATACGATTCACATATTGGATTTTCAGTGGAACTATTCTTGGGTTTATTTAAGTTTTGGTTTTTGTGTGTTTATTATCCAATAACTAAGCCCAACAATAAAGAAGCTTCATTTTTTATCATAAATTTTACACAGTTCTAAATAATATATTTTTTAAAGTTCTCAAATTAATAAATATACCACGGGAAAGTTACCTTGAATTTCAATTAATTTAGTAGAAAAAAGTCGTTTTATTTATATCGTAAGTTAGCATTAAATCTTACTATTATATTCTCGAGTACTTTGGACTATTAATCACATAAATAAAATAAAATGTAGCAGCAGATACCATAATGAAATCAACTTACATGGATCATAGTATAGATTCCGTTTGATCTGTGGTGGAAGCAATAAAATTGAAAAACGAATGCCTTTGTTAAAATTGTACGTAGACGCATTAATTTAACACAATCGAATATCTAACTCCAAAGATAATTCGTGTAAAACAAAATGAACACAGTGTATTTTCAAATATTTATTAGATATAAAAATTATAATATGAATTAATTTCTTTACAAGAAAAAAGTTGATTTATAAAAATGACCGCACAAACTGAAGATAAATTATCGGTTGTATCGAACTGTCCTCAAAGTATTACTAAGAGGCCGAAAGCTGTGTTCTAAATAATCAGCAGCTCCGCTCTATAAAGATTGGTACAAGATGAGGATTTCCCAAAAGTTTATCCGCAATCGATTACCACCTAGAAACTGTTTACCTTTTAACAATTATAAAATCCTTTAATATAGTTAGACGCTTCACTTTCTGGTTCGACTTATTTTCTTAATTTCAAGTACTATTTTACAATAACGTGTATTGTATAAAAACCGAAGTCGTATTAATATCTTTGCGATTCTTATCTGACAGTTACGATTTCAATTCTACCTCTCCTTTTATTAGAAATCTAGTTCGCTTTTATACTGTTTTTGAGAAATATAATCCTTCAGCTTATACTCTCAAAAATCAAGGATTTATACAGATTAAATTATCAGATTATATTTTGTGCAATATTTTACCAGTTTATTCGCGCTCTTATAAAATTTAATCCTCCTTTTATACCAGTTGGAGAATTGATTTATTTATTTTAGGTAATTAAAAATTAAGCCATTTTAAACCAAATTTACTATTTTTAATTAATATATTATTTATTATTACTATTTTTAACTATTTATTATTTTTAGTATAATTTAAACACTAAAATTAAATTCTTTCTATTTATGGTAATTATATAACTCTATTTTTAGTAATTAATTGAATTTATTATTATTTAATTATAAATAACAAAGGTACTCACCAAGCGAGCCCAGTCCTAACCCTAACACCTAGATGTTTGATGTAAAGTGCCAGTTGAAAATTAAATATAATATTGTAATTTGTTATGTTAAATTAGAAAATTTTGATGTAGTTGGAAAAAATAAATAAAGATTTAAGAACTTTAATTAGTTTTCAAAATTATTAATATTAACATTAAAAAGAAAATTAAAGAGAAATGAACAAAACCCTTTGAAAAATGTTATATGGATATATGTGGACCAATTAAAGGAAGAATAGAGAAAAATACATATGTGGTATCATGATAAACTACAGCAGATACATTTTTCTGTCCGCTATTGTTAAGCAATAGAAAAAACATTATTGAAGATATTGATAAACAAATGGATATATAAATTTGGAGCACTGAAAGAACTGTACATAGACTTTAGAAAATATTTTGAGTCAAATGGTATAAAATAACTGTCAAAATCAGCAGGAATTGAGATAGTGTTTTCAGGTCCATACAATCATAACACCAATGGATTAATAGAAACACAGTTTCGTACAATCAGAGATTATATCACCTCATCATTAAGGGAACAAAGCATAAAAAGTTGTTCAAAAATATTACTTGAAGTAGAAGATAATTTGAATACGACAATACAGAAAAAATGGTTGGAAATTTATTAATTCAAATTAATTCATTCTACCTAAGACTGTTCTTTCGCAGTTGCGTCCTCTTCTTTCTATAGGGTATATGCTATATCACCCACATGCCCCATAACCTTACACTAACCACTATGTAGCCACGACCAAACCAATGTTGATACTGTATATAGCAATTGAATGTTAAGTAAGTAGGTGAGCGCCTACCTAAGCACTACTTCTTATTCACCTTTCGTATCCAAGTTCTAGACGGCCGATTGAAGATCTTACGTCATTTTATACCCTAACACACCCCTTGTTTTCCACATGTCGGTATCGACCAAACGTTCCTTTACTTTTAAGTATATGCCCTGTAGAAGATTTCGAATACAAAAATATACTTAACGAAAGTTATATCATATCTTATTCATGTTGGTACTGTACATAGCAGCCGAATGGTAAGTAAGCAGGTGAGCGCCTATCTAAGCACTACTACTTATCCACCTTTCGTATCCGAGTTCTAGACGGTTGATAGAAGGTCTTACGTCATTTATACCCTAACACGCCCCTTGTTTTCGAATGTATCAACCAAACGTTCCTTTAAATATCGATTCAAATTTATGTATATGCCCTGTAGAAGAATTCGTCTACAAAAATATACTTAACGAAAGTTATACCATATCTTATTCATCTATTTTATATTAAGAATTTATGATTATTTAATTTTACGATAAACTACTCAACTTCTAGAACTTGTTGATTTCCTAAAACAAAAAAAACTTAATTGATTTTAATTATGACTTATTTTTACTTATATTTAATTACACAAATTAATTGTAATTAAATATTGGCGATATAGTCAAACTTAAGTTGAACTTAATAAGTTCCATTCCGTTTTTAACTATTAGGCCATTTCAATAATTGTCTATTTCTACAAAAAAAGATGGATTTATTTACCCACTACGAAATATTTATATAAAACTAGATGGAACCTTACTTAAGTAATTAAATGATAGCTGATCAACAAACAAGAATTTTATTGAATTTAACTACATAAAATTGTTGAGGATACCTAAATAATAGAATAAAATAATTAATAAACATGTAAAATGATTGGTGGAAATAATGATAAGTGATTAAAATGTGGTTCTGGAGCTTAATAAAATTGGAATGAAAAAGAAATGTCGAATAACGAGAAAGGAATAAGAGAAAATCAATAAAAACAGAAAAAAGCAAAATTTGCACGTTATCTCGAAAGCCCTTTCAAGTTAAGGGAAGGAATGTTGTTTTGGAATCCGGGAAAGGGCATCTCTAAAAAATTATTTATCTGGACAACTGTCAATTATTATAAAGGCCCAAATTGAATTAGCGGTAAAAGGTATTGGAAATTCTATTTGACATCAGTAAGTATTATTGGGTAACGGAGTATAAAAAGGAAGCGCAACTGGAATCAGAGAGAAAAATTAGAATAATAATTGAAAGGAGAAAAAGAGATTAGAGAGTAAAATTGGACTAAGAATTAAAAGGAGAAAATTACAGAAAATTATTTAAAAAATGTATTAAAGAGAAATTTGGAGAAAACTAGATGTAAAAATCATGGAAAAGAGAAATTTGAAACAGAAATTAAGCGAAAAAATAATAAAGAAAGTTCAAAAGAGACAAAGCCGAAATTGTGAACAGGAAATAAAATGAAGTCAAAGCAAAGCAAATAACTCAGATTTACCGATCTCAGAAACCAGTCACAGTAGTCAAGTGATTGTGAAATCCAATTGATCCGATAAATTTTATTCTTCCAGAAGGGTCGTAGTAAGCACCAAGTTGTGACTGTAATAGATAATTCTTTGTGTCATTTTAAAGTGGAGATAAAGTGTAATAATCAATAAATTTTATATCGTTTGGAGTTCATTAATGTTGTTTAAAAGCCCACTTGGAGTCAGATTGACAATACATCCTATTTAAATTCACCGACAAAACCCCAACACAATTTTAATAATCAAAACAAACTGCATGAGTTATTTACATTAACACACACACACACTATTCAGTCAAATACTCATTAAAAACAACTGAACGATGTAGAATATTTTGTAGCACGATTCAGGGTATGGAGTTCGAGGGCACATCATCAATCAGGATTCATTCTCACTCGCATCTATATCGAGAGGAGAATATCGACAACGAGGCTTTCTCACATAAGCATTAGCCACGATTGAGTGAATTACATGATCTTCTTGGCACCCCTCAATTGCCATCTCATGTTTTAGTTGTAGAAAAACTGCTGGATTTTCGATGCTAACCTTCAAGTTTAGAGCCATATCTTCTTCGCCGGTAGAAATATTGTGTCACAGGCATTGGATTTGTGTCATGATTGTTGGAGTTCGGAGTTGAATTAATTAAGGTTGCAATATTTGCCAAAAGTGTGGCATTTTTAGCCTGTCATCGCTCCCTACAACTGGATACAAGTTAAATGTTACATTATTATTTCTTCATCTCCTCAAAAACTAGAGTTTCGATGGATATTTTTGAAATATCTGAAATGTTGTAAAAATATTAAACTGATTGAATTTCATAAAAAAAAAATTTTCATAATTTTCTCTAAGTAGAATTATTGATATTTTTTTCAAAAATTTTCGGCTTTAATTTAAAAAAAATTGTCTAAAAAGTTACTAAAAATAGTTTATATAGAGTTTTTATTGAACTGAACATTTCTACATTTTGAAAGTTTGCATGCATTATTTACTATGTATTATGTTTTTATGTTAAAAAAATTTTTCTTCAAATTCTTTTCTTCCTATAATATAAGTTTTTATTAAGTTGAATAAATTACATGCAGACACGGGCAAGTATATATGTCCCTATATTATAACATTATTGATTTTTTCATTTTAGTATACAGTTTTTAATGAACTGAACAGGTGTATTTTACAAACAACCTCAAGATGAGTTGTTGTGTTTATGTGTTATAAATTTATTGATTTTTGTTTTATATATTTAGTTTGTTAAATATTTAACTCCTCAACATTCGTGGATTAACGAACTTAATCTGGACTTATTTTATTCTAACTCGGCACTTTGATTTTGATGCCCTGACGCTCGTTTCAACACAACAAAAATAGGAATTCGTCGTAAAAAGCTTCTTCAATTTTGCTACTCATATGACATGTTGGTATCACTAATCCTTATTCATAATCTTCGGTTGATCTTTATACAATTTTGCATGTTTTCTTAAAAATAATTTTTCTCTACTTACGCATCATTTGATGTCGTACCCCAAAATCTCAACGGTCCCTTTTCCTCATTTATTTATAACTACTTCGGCCGACGTTTCCATTGGGCGTTGAAGTTTGTCCAACGACGGTCTACCATTCTGGATCAGCGTCACAAGGACCTGACCAATCTCGCGGCCGTTGATGAATCAAACATAGTATGCTCAGCTCATGAATACATATTAATAAATAATTTATGGGGACCTACCAGGTTGATATAAAAATATTCACGGCCATCCAAAATAAAAATCAAACTTTATGAGAAAACATATAATTACTAAAGATATATTATACCAAAATTACAAAACTACTTACAAGTTGTTTCAGAAAATTTGCATAATATGTAAAATTCAAAGTTAAAAAGTGTGTTCTTAAAAATTATGAAGTTGACTGCTGTATTTATATTAATTTTGTGTTTGTGTGCGACCATTAAGAATTTTTAGACTTATTTTGGCCATTTTTGAGGGGTTTTAATTATTTTATTTTAATTTTTAATATTTTTATTTGTTTTCCTCTTTTGTTTCTTAATTTTGATATTTCCCTCTTATTTTTTGGCATTTTTTATCTAATTAATTTTTCTTGGTCATTTTTCTTTTAAGACATTCAACGTCTACGTATTTTTAAACTTTTTTTGTAAGGTTTTGGCGGTTTTATATTTTAAATATGTGTTACTGTCTGCATCCGCATGCTTTCATTGGATTTTATTTATATTTGTTTATTTATTCTGTTATTTTTTATTTGTTTTAATTGATGATTTTTATTTTATTTTTGATATCTGTTTGATATGGCGTGCGTATGTTTCGGCAGCCATATTAATAACTTCCAACAAGGATTATTTTAATTATAGTTTCTTGTTTAAATCATAGCTTATAGCCCAACAGGAGTAAGCTTATTTGAAACTATATTAAGTAGGGGAATTAACAGATCAGATGGTATAGCAATACGTCAATAAAGAAAGAAAGAATAAATTAGAACAGGGGAGCGTAAGTGAAGAATTCAATAGTGATCGAAACGTGAAGAAATTTGTAAGTAGAAGATGCAGTGTTAATAAATGGTGAAATTCAAAATAAAGACGAGGAAAAAGACAACGGTTCAAATAACAATAATAAAGAAAATCCACTAAAGAAACTATTAGTTGAAAGATGAAGAAAGCAAAACAATCATCAAAAATATCGAGAAGTTGAATGATTTTTGAAAAGATGGGATATGAGATATGAGTATTATAATTTAAAGTTAATTAAAATAAGTCAATTTTAAGGAAAATGAAATTATTAAATTTTACGTAATCTATAATATTAAAATTTTATGAGATTAAATTTAAATATAATTTTATATAAATTATATAGCATGTTGAAATGTATGGTTGGGATAATGTCTTATTAAAAGATATATCGAAGCTTCGAAAATATATCAAATAACGCAGCGCAAAAGTAGTAGGATATGAGCCCGTCAGATACAACTCCCCATTGGCTTACGTAATATTACATAATATCTGACCTCTGTCCACACTGTTACTACTTGGAGGTTGACCTCTGTTCACTCAGTTGCTACCTAGTAATTGACCTCTGCCCACTGTTGTCAGGTGACCTCACGATTATGTCACGCGTTCACTGGTCAATCACTACCCGGAGACACACTTATTACATAACACTTATTATGTCACATTGACCAACACACTCATTACGTCACGTGGACCAACACACCGATTACCTAACTGTTATTATGTCACTCAGTTGTGAACCAACACACCTTCTAGAACCTTCCACACACCTACCTTCTAGAACCTTCCGTTCTTAAACCTTTCACACACACACCAACTAACGATCACCGATCCGCATCACTCAACACCCATTCACACCCATCCACGCCCATCATCGCCTAAAACGTCTAGAACTACTTCTACGACTTAACAAAATCACTCACTAGTGTTGGGCTCAGAGCAAAAATTAAAACAAAAATTACAAAACCAATTTAAACAAAAAGGTGAAAATTGTATAAGTTAAAACAAAATAATTAATGTCGTTTGGAAATTGTCAATATGGCTGCTGTAACATAAGCACTCACCACAAGAAGATATCAAAAATAAAATAAAAACATATTAATTAAAACAAATTAAAAATATAACAAAAATTAAATAAAACAAATAATTAATTAAAATTCGGAAAAATGCCTACAGATGCAGAAAGAAACATACGAAAAATAAAATAAACTGCCAAAACCTTGCAAAATAAGGTTTAGAAAAAACACAGGCAGAAGAGGCGACCAGAAAACAAAATATTGGGGTTTAAAAATAATATTTTAAGAAAATAATAATAAAAATAAAATCCAACAATAAAATATTAATATATCAAAAAATAAAGAAAAATATATAAAAAATTACAAAAATATTTTGAAATAAATAAAATAATTAAAAAGCCCTAAAAATGGCGAAAAATCGCCCATTGGTCGCACACAGGCACAAAAATACTATATATACGGCAGTCATTTTCACAATTTTTAGACTGTCTTAGACATTTTTTCAGTCAGGTGACTACTAGAAAAATTTTAAGACATTTTTAAACTAGCAGTGAATCATTCTTAGACCAAATTTTGTATGCCAATTTATGCCAATTTTTCAAATCTGGTTGCATGACTGTGGATTGTAAGTACTATTATTTTTTTGTATAAATATATATTTCGAAGTCTTGTTACTTTGATTTTATTCTGGATGGTCGTGGAATCTTTTGGTGCCATTGACAAATCCCCCTAAAATCTTATTTATACTAAGTATTTAAATAGATGGTTCATGGGACGGACCGTGTGCCGGCTAGTGGGTGAAAACCCTTAGTTGAGCTCGTGGGTCGTGCCTCGTGAACCCCTCGGCAGTTCGCAGTCGGTTCTGGCTTTGTGCACAGGACCGCTACGCAGGGCGTCGTTGTATACTCGAGGCGGCTGCTGAAAATGTGGCCGGAGCGAGTCGGAATAAAATTCGGGAAGTGCGACTTTAGTTAAGTGGGAATAAAGTTTTGTAGGGGAAATTTAAAATATTTACGGAAAATTAATGAAAAATCAAGTAGGAAAGGATAGGATAGTTCAGAAATGTAAATTTGAAAGCATTTTCCCAATAGTTGAATGATATGACCTGACAGAAGAGAGTAGCGTTTATTGAAGTGATCGCAGAGGGTTGTAATTACTTAAAATTATGGGAAATGTACCGGGAGTTAAAGAACTGCTAATCAAATTTTTAATATAAGGAAATATAAAGGTAAACTAGGACAAATGTAGTCGATTCCGTGATTAAACAAATGAAATAGAAAATTTACCAAAAAATAAGGGAGGAACGCTGCCCAAATTTTTGAAGGATACATCTATAAATAATGAGTAAAGATGATGAATAAGTATGGAAATTGTAGGAATAGACGAGTAAGGACCAGGATATAGAAAGAGAAAGACGTAAGACCTTCTATCGGCAGTCAAGAACCCGAAAATGAGAATATCATGAGAAGTAGTTCTAGCAATGGAGCTCACCTGCTCATGAATTTTCAACCCTTATGTACATTACCAACATGGCATTCACCATGGGTACATAGGAGGGATAGAATAATAATCGTGATGGCGTTTAGGGGGGTAGATGCACAAAAACCCTAGAAAAAATAAATAAAAACCAACCCCATTCGCCAACATGATTTTTGGGGGCTCAGGTGGGATTGAAAGCTATGTCAATTGGAAAGATGCAAACCCAGGGATGTTTAAAAATAACAGAGAGTTTCAGCAATGAACCCGCAGCCAATAGTCGAGTTAAAACTATGCCGATAGGATCGAAATAAGGATAACATGAACCTGGAAAGAAATTGTGAGAATGGCAAAATACCAAAAGTTAAATCATTAGAATAAATATGTCGGGACGACATTGTAAAAATCGACAGGGGACGACCGAACAAAACGCTACAATAATAGTATTACAGGCAACTCTTAAAAAATTGAATAATAATGTTAATAAAAGCAACAAAGTAGTAAAAGTATCGATAATTAAAAATTGGAATAATAATAACAATAATAATAATAATAATAATAATAATAATAATAATAATAATAATAATAATAATAATAATAATAATAATAATAATTATAATAGTAATGATGGTAATAATAGTGATAATAATCATAATGATAGAGATAGTGATAATGTTAATAATAACTGTATTAAAAATTATTGTTGAGCTTTTGTTGTATGATAAAATTATTACATTGTACACAAATATTTATAAAGTATAAAAGCATGGATAGGTAAACTGAATAATTGATGAAAATTATGAATGATGAGGTAGAAGCATGGTATGATGAATGTATATAAAATAGGATGATTGAATGGTATGGAGTTTGATGAAGTAAAAATATTGAGTGAGAATGTGGAATGATTGGGTTTAAACAAAAATTAAAATAACAGACAAAATATATAAAAAGACAACTATAACAATAAGAATTAAACTGACGTGAAAATAATAGCAATAAAAACGATAAATAGATGAAAATAGTTATTAGCAGTAAACTGATGACGGAATAGAAAGACCGCGAAAAATATCACTGAAAAATGAATTTCAACAACAGTAAAAATAAAAATATCAAAATGAAATGAAAGAGAATAAATAAAGTCAATGATGATATGTGAAAAATAAGATGCAACGAATAACTTTATAACGCGAAAGTTGAATAACGAAAAATACAAAATGAATAAATATCGAAACAATGAATAATATCATCGATAAACAAATGGCGATAATAGAAAACAAAAAAAAATCGAAAAATAAAAGGGGTAAAACCACTAATTATACCAAAAGAAAAAATACAGAGACAACGAATAATAGTCGAATGGGAAAACTAACGTCATTTAAGACATACAAAGAAATAAAACATGAATGAAGGACAAATAAAAATTAAAGCGAATAAAATCAAACGCAGTAAAGAAAAAGAATTGAAGAGCGCAAAACAGTTGAATGAATACAGAAACAATGTCAATAAATTAAAAATTACGCGGAACTGGCAAATGGAAAATCAAAGCCATAGAAACAATTAAAAACATCATGGATAAATTATAACATGGGAATAACAGAAAATAGTCGAAAAATATAATCTTAACAACGAATAATACCCGATACACACAATAAGGATAATAATGTTCGGTATTCAAACTGATATTGTTAAAATATATAACGAACAGCATAAAAGTCAAAAGTAAATAGTGAATGTACAAAGTAAAATGATAAAATAAATACAAACAATAAAAGTGTCAATGATGGAATATAAAGATTATAAAAACAAAAACAATAAAATGAAAGGTAATGGCGGTGAATTGAGACAAAATATCGAAAGTCAAAGTGTTTAAACAATAAACACAAATAACTTTGAATAATTTAGGAACGAGAACAGTGAATAACATAACAAACGCATATAGAAAATAAAGAATGGCAACACATTTATATAATGAGATTAAATCAGAAGGAACTGGAATATCGACAAACCAAAGGTAAAAGAGAATGAATAAAAATCATTGAATAATATACAAAATAATAAATATCGTGAAAGTAAATAGGATAACAACTAATAGTGGCAAATGTAAATAAAACTGATGCTTGAAAATAGCGAAAAGCACCAACATCGAATTTGAAAATACTCGGAAAAATTTGAATAACAGTAAAATAAATTAACATTCAGTGACAGTAGAGAACAACAAAATTACAAAATAAAATAGATGTACATCCAGGAGGGAGCATTAAAATGAAACTAATAAGATAATGAATAACACCAAAATGGTAAAAATGTGTCGAAGGAGGTTGACCAATGCAGAGGCTAAAAAGCAATACCAGTAATAGACCAACAATTAATAAATTAATAAGTAAATTAATTAATTAATATCGAAAAGGATGAAATAAGAATACTAACCATAATTAATAGCAAGTTTGAGAAATTGAACGGGGAATAACATAGTTGAATGTTATAATAACTGATAATTAATAATATCAAAAAATCATAAATTGAAATCGGAAAATATTGAAAAGAGGAGGTATGTGAAAAGACAACCAGTGAGAACGTAGACCAAATATCAAGGGTACAAAGAAATAGTAAATAAAGCCGACCTAAATAAGCAATATCACGCGATAGAACAACAAGTCAAACAAATAATAAGCGCGGTTAAAAATGAGATTCATAAAGGATTAGAATACACACACGAATGTTGTATTGGTCAAATAAAGTGAGAATATAAGTGGTTATGCTCCCCTGTGGTCACTTCAGTACTGTCGACAATGTGTCGAGACAATGAAAACTTGTGTACTTTGTAAAAATAACATTGACGAAAAGTAGTCGAGTATTACGATTAAATGAAGTTGAATTAATAAAAGTCTAGCAGTTGACCCTTCCTGCGCCTATATCTCTATATATAAAATATGAATATTTATATGTAAAAATGGAAAAGTGACGAATGGAGAAAGTTAAAAAATGAAAGTGTCCCGATCATCCAGAATAAAGTTCAAAAAAGGGGTAAAATACTTTTGAGCTACCTCCGGGTAGTCCGTCTGAAGCCAAATTTGGAAGGGATAACCGATCACCCAGAGGAGAAGTATAGGACGACCTTCCGGATAGGTTTGCCAAGTTGAGAAGCTACTGTGGTAAGGCTGATCACTTAATCGTTGCAGTGGTGGGTCAACGAAGCCGTTTTGTATTTTAAATCTGGGGGGTAGGTGAAGAATTCTCGAAGAGGCAGAAGGAGAAGCGCGCGTGTAGAAAATAGGCAAAAGAATAAATAAAGGGAATGAAAAGTAATATCAAAGAAGAGATAATTAGCGAGCTCGAATGAAGGATAGATAAAACCTGAAAGAACAGAACGATCACGAAGCCGGCAGGAAAATGTATTAACAAACCGATGATTATCGATCCGTATTAAGGAGACAAATCTTAATCGTAATAATGGCCAAGTCGAATGTGAGGGACAGGTATTAACGGAACCTGATCTCAACTTGGATTAACGAAACGTGTGCTAACAACAGAACTTAGTCCATTCGCATTACTTCAGCTCAGACTGACTTCGTACTACAGAACATTGGTTCATTCGCATTACTTCAGCTGAGACTGACTTCGCATTACAGGACATTGATTTATTCGCATTACTTCGGCTGAGACTGACTTCGTATTACAGAACATTAGTTCATTCGCATTACTTCAGCTCAGACCGACTTCGTATTACAAAACTCGGTCCATTCGCATTACTTCAGCTGAGACTGACTTCGCATTACAGGACATTGATTTATTCGCATTACTTCGGCTGAGACTGACTTCGTATTACAGAACATTAGTTCATTCGCATTACTTCAGCTCAGACCGACTTCGTATTACAAAACTCGGTCCATTCGCATTACTTCAGCTCAGACTGACTTCGTATTACAAAACTCGGTCCATTCGCATTACTTCAGCACAGACTGACTTCGCATTACAGGACATTGATTTATTCGCATTACTTCGGCTGAGACTGACTTCGTATTACAGAACATTAGTTCATTCGCATTACTTCAGCTCAGACCGACTTCGTATTACAAAACTCGGTCCATTCGCATTACTTCAGCTAAGACTGACTTCGCATTACAGGACATTGATTCATTCGCATTACTTCGGCTGAGACTGACTCCGTACTACAGAACATTAGTCCATTCGCATTACTTCAGCATAGTCTGACTTCGCATTAATAGAACATAGTTCTATCGTATTAGGTTAGCACAGTCTCGATTCGTAATAATAGGACATAGTCCGATCGTGTAAATGAGCAGAGTCTCAAATCGTACTAAAGGAGCATAGGTCTCAGTGAAATAACGAAGCATAGTTTTGACTATGTTAAAGAGCGTAGTTCTCAAACAAAGGAAATGATCAAAGGAAAAACAGTTGAAGAAATCGAAGAAATTAGTGAAATAAAGAATAAGAAAATACCCGTGCACGAAGAATCGAATATATTGTGTAAAAGCTATAGCAGATAACGATTTTAAAAATAAAAGATTAAGGAAACGGAAAACGATGTAACCGATGATAAGTATGGACAAGAAATAACGAAAACGGGAAATATGGATTAAGAAAATGAAATGATAAGACAAAAGATGAATTAGGATAAACCAGACGAGGTTAAAACAAAACTGAGATAGATAAAACGATAAAAGACAAATGAGAAAGGGGGAAAAATAAGAATGATTTAAGGATAAATAAAAGGGGAATACGAAACGCAAAATGAATGAAAATAAAATACGGTGGGTAATAGAACTTGGGAAACGGCGTGGTCGAACGAATGGTTAAAAATAAATAATTATTACGACTATATAGATAATTGTTACTACCCCACATAGATAATTAAAAATCGACGCAAAACAAAATCAAAGAGATAAAGAATACTGATGGGAATTATAATGAAAAATGTGACGAAGCCTGGGCAATACGAATTATCATAAGTACGAGTAATATAACAGAGATAATTGGGAGAAACAGACAATATGGGAATCCTGAGAAACGAGGATAAGTTAACATTGATAAAAAGACAAATGAGTAAAGAAAATCTAGATAAAATGAAAGATGTTTAAACGCAATTATAAAACAAATACCGTTGGTTGGAATTAAAATTAATAACGCAAGGAAAACGAACAATAAAATGCTATGCTATATAATCATTATAATGTAAAATTCATAGATGTTTAATAAACAGTGGAGAGGTGATATTTTTCTATTCAGGTAAATCAATCAAACAAGACAACAATTCAGTATCGACAACAACCAAGCCAACAATTCAGTATCGATAGTAACAAAGAGATTAACCCCGTATCGACAACAACCAAGCCAACAATCCAGTATCGATAACAAGCAAGTCAATAATCCGGTAACAACAACAACCAAGCCAATCAAGAAATAAAGCAGAAAGACGAGATTCGTAAACGACGATGAATATCGAGAATTCTGAGAAATATTGTGATTACTACCAAAGACCAGGTCACAGATCTAGTAAATATCATGCGCAAATAGAATGTTGGAATTGTGGAAAATTAGGATATACCGCAACAAGATGTAGAATACCCAAAATAAGTTTCCAATGTTGGCAAGAGAATCACCTCCCAGCTGCATATCGAACAAGAAGAAATCATGATCAAAATAACAACACCGAAACGCCAGAGAGCAAGTCAACCGAGATGCAAAATTGGATAAACATGCGTGCAAGAATGTGTAGCTATTTGGCCGTTGACCAACCACACACGGAAATAAATCAACAATCAGAAACAAATGTACTAAAAGATATATCAACGAAACAACAGATAAAATGTGATCCAATAAAACATCAGCAAGACTGGAACACGTTGAAGATCACCGAAGCATTAGAAGCAGAAAAACGGTATAGTGAGATGGGAACATTTCAAGCATATATAGAAGAGGAACGTTGGAGAAGAAGGAAAGAGGAGTTGTTGAAAGCTGACATAATAAAATTAACGACCAATGATAGCCAAGTAAAAAAGATTAACGAAATGTGGGAAAATCGAATAAATGAGGTATTAAGAATCAATATGATGCGAGCAATTACAAAAAAGGAACCAAGCATACAAAGAATTCCACAAATAAGGATTGAAAGCGAGATAATCGAAAGAATGGAAAACGTGAATTTGAATAATGAGGATCACAATGAACCGGCAAGGGGAAGTGATGTAAATAGAAATATCGAAACAAGAAATCAATTCGGAAATACAATGTTTCAAAAGAACTGTAAATCACTAATAAACGAGGAAAATGAAAAGAAAACGAACACCAATGAAGATTATACAAAACGAATAAACGAAACTACTGAAATCAGAAGAATAAACCGAACCGGGAAAGACAGAAGGAGTGAAGGAAAATTCAAACAAGGATATAAAACTTATGATAACACTATCAGATACTGTAATAAATGCCGACAACAAGGTCACAATGAAAGCGAATGTTATAGAAAGAACATAAGTCCGACTTATCAAAGAAATCGATACACGAAAAATCAAAACTATCGCGCAAAGTTATGTTATGAATGTAGTGAAGTAGGGCATTTAGCAAACAGCTGCCCAAATATGAAAGATAAATTGGAAAATCAACTCCAGAGAAATAATGGAGAACAGAGCAATCAAATGTATGTAAAGAGAAGAATGTATCAGTCAGAGATAAGGAAGTATCAACCAACGGTAACAACAAGACAACAATATACGATTAAAGAAGAGAAAAAGAACGAACCAAACAAACAACTAGATATAAACTCATACCCAGTATTGAAAAGACAATGTATCGAACAAATTAGGATAATAAGGGAATTGATTGTAAAAGTAACTAAACAGGATGAAAAAATTATAATGTGGAAGCAAGTAGCAGAAAATAAATCAAGAGAGAGTGAAACATTAATGACAACAGTACTCAGACTAAAAGAAGAGGTAATGTTAGCAGAATTAAAAATAAACGAAATGAAGGAAGAGCAAGATAAACATGAGATATCGATTAGATGTACAGAATTGGTAGAGATGAGGAAGACTAAAAGTAATATAGAGAATAAAATGGAGATAAACAGCGAAGTGTAGACAAAAAAGTCAAAAAGGATATGTATATAATTAAAAGTAGTATCAATGTATATGTAGAATTTGACGTATAAGTGGATAAAATAAAAGCAGCAAAACAAAAATAGGTGTATATTTAGACATTAATGTAAATATTACTAAGTATCAATAAATATGTAGTTTAGAAAAAAAAATTAAAAAAAAAAAAAAAAAAATGACGAAGCAGTTTTAACCGGAAATAGAATGTTAAAAACATATAAAAATTTGATAAGAAAAATCAATGTCGAGGACGACATTTTTGCGAAGACCGAGGAAGATACGCCTAACGATGAAGACAATGACAATCAACAATAAAACGACGACGAAAAGGAAACAACGAAAAAAAAGGAAATAGCAAGGAAAAGAAAGCTAACGGGTGTAACAACATTAAAAACAATAGAAACAACAAAAACGAAAACAAAAAGACGAAATATGGAAAACGAACTGTATGCCTACCGTAAAAACGATGAAGACAGTGACAATTAACAATAAAACAACGACGAAAAGGAAACAACGAAAAAAAAGGAAATAGCAAGGAAAAGAAAGCTAACGGGTGTAACAACATTAAAAACAATAGAAACAACAAAAACGAAAACAAAAAGACGAAATATGGAAAACGCACTGAATGCCTACCGTAAATACGATGAAGACAATGACAATCAACAATAAAACAACGACGAAAAGGAAACAACGAAAAAAAGGAAATGGCAAGGAAAAGAAAGCTAACGGGTGCAACAACAATAAAAACAATAGAAACAACAAAAACGAAAACAAAAAGACGAAATATGGAAAACGCACTGTATGCCTACCGTAAATACGATGAAGACAATGACAATCAACAATAAAACAACGACGAAAAGGAAACAACGAAAAAAAGGAAATGGCAAGGAAAAGAAAGCTAACGGGTGCAACAACAATAAAAACAATAGAAACAACAAAAACGAAAACAAAAAGACGAAATATGGAAAACGCACTGTATGCCTACCGTAAATAGAAATAAATTTGAAAAATAATATTACGACGTTACCAATGATACCAACAACTTGGAGATTAAACTTAGCTCAACAGCGAGTAACAATCAATAAGAGAGAAAGAGAAAGTATACGAATAAATATAGCAAATGAATATAACAAATATCAACGGTCAGACAATAAATCAAATATGCATAGCAAGAATTGAACGAGATGAATGACTTATCGTAATATGGAAGCGACTATGTATGAGAGAAATGTCATCAAAAACAAAGTATTACAATATCACTTCTGCGAACTCAAAAAGGATCATCGAAATAAAACAAATAACCTAACTTCAAAAACAAAATATTACGTATGTGACAAACAGGATAATGATAAAAATGCAATAACAAGATAACCAATCGTAGAAAACAACGAAACAACTGAATATATATATATATATATATATATATATATATATATATATATATATATATATATATATATATATGTGTGTGTATGTGTTATATGGGTATATATGTGTATATGTGTATGTATATATATGTGGGTGTATATATATCACGAACTTAAAAAAAAAAAAAAAAAACTCAACGACAAAAAGTGAAACAAACAAATCAACAAAAATGGAAACGATCAAACAGGAAAATGAACTGAGAAAACAAAAGCGGTGTAATGAGGTGGTTCCGAAAGTCAGAACCTCTCCTAAATTATAACTAATATAGATAAAGGGAATATGAGTGTATATAATGTATAAAATATATGTATAAAAGTATTACAAAGCGTTATGCATAGTATATAACCCTTCCAAAAATTTTGTTAACGTTTAAAATTAAATGAGAAAGTGAATAATGAGTATAAAAATTAAGATAAATGAATCAAAACTCTCAGGAAGGCGTAAACGTTCACGGAGATGTGGAAACGGCATAGAATTATGTTAACGAGTACAGTAAACTCAGTACAAAACAACGAGCTGACAGTCGAATGATGCTGTAAAATACGAATAATTATTATATGTCGATCATTGAAGAACAACAGAGAAGATAAATTAGAACGCTGAAAACACAGAATCGGTGACAAAGAAACGAACGGCAAGGGCGAACGCAACCGGTAGAAGTAGATCAGCAAGAGGAATGGACAGATTGTCTGCTGAATCAAGTAGAAGAAACACAAGAACCGGACTCGTCTAGTAGCGTGAAAGAAAATGACAGGAAATGTACTTGTGTAGAAGGATTAACTGTATAAATGTAGAAAGAAAACTCAAAATCAAATGTATGTAAAATTCGATATATAAAGTAAAAAGAAATCAAAAATACGTAAAAGAATAAATGGATAAAATTAGAAAATACAAAGAAAAATATGGTAGAAGATGAATTCAACAAAAGGCATGACGGAAATCAACGAAATTATCAAAATAACCACAAATAAGACTAGAACCAAGATTTTGATGCGGATTATGTACGGAGTTACTAAAAGAGCCGTGACAAACGGAATGCGGATAGAGATTGTGCACCGAGTGCATAATAAACCGAACATCAAACCGTTCAAAGAGATGTCCTGACTATGGAGGTACTAAAACAGAACCCCTTAAAGAAACTTAAGAAGACCGAACAACCACCAAAGAAATATTATCCATGAGAATAAAATGCCAAAACGAACCGTGCAAGTGAAAAGGGACAATCAAAGACACAAATGACCATATGGACAAATGTAATTATAAAAGAAAACCATGTGAAAGATGTCAAAAACCAGTAACAAAAGGTGAGAAAAGTGTCTGTGAAGAAGGGAGAATAAAATGTGAACACCTAAACATGACCGAAATGTGGAGACAAATACAACAAAAACATGTGAAAATAGAGGAGGAAAAAGTCGGTGGCAAATTCAGACGAACATGTCCAAGTCAATGTGGGTAATAGAAAAAGTAGAGTTAAAATAGCATTGCGAAAAATGCTGCCGAAAGAAAACAGAATGCCCAATGGTAAAAATGGGATTTAAAACAAAAAAAAAATTTGAAAGAAGAACTGTTACAATAGCCACCGAAGCTCCTAAAATGATGAAGCATGATGTGGAATTATGTGAAAGACAATGTGTTGTTAGTAAATGTATTGGTGGAAAAGACGGGAGCCGGGGGATATCAGATTGAGTACGTCGAGAGTGTAAATTGATTATAAATACATATATGTATATATCGTAAAAGTATGACCCATAAAAATTATAAAATCTGTACTGCGTAAAATTAAAACGATGAACACCGCAAAAGAAAAATAAACTGATTGTAGAAAATGAATACTGAACAAATGATAATTGAAGTGCAAGTTGATACTCCGACGGTAATGGTGATGAAACTAATGAACAACGAGGTAAATAGAGCAATTTTGATTAAAAACGATGCCGCCGAAAAAATAAATCGAATAAAATCCGAGATGGGAAGACATAAAGTGATGATGAAACAGTTGATAGAACGAACCAAGAACATATACAACCATCAAACAATTAAACTTCACGATAGAGCGAATTGCAAAAAATATACGAGAAAGACATGGCAAAAATGAAGGAAATGATAGAAAGTAAAACGGAAAACGATGTCGGAGCAGCAAAGAAAAGGTACATTTTGCAACAAACGTCAACAGTACAAAAAAGTGGAAACGGAAAACTATAAATGGCAAGCCGAGTGGTGAGAAAAGAAAACCAAAGAAAAGAACGAACAAGTAAACCAGTTGAACAAAATAAAAGAGTCCAATAAAGATCAAGAAATGAAATTAAAGTATAATAAGGTAATGTCAGAATTGCAAAATCGAAACAACGGGCAGTTAGAAAACGAAGTATATGAGTAAAGCAAAAGATTGATCAAAAAGATAGATGAATAAGGAACGATGAGAATCAAACACCTTTGGACAAGTAGCGAAAGCTGCCTACTGCGAATACCGAGAGAAACAAGCAAATAAGAACAGAGAGAAACTTGAAGCCCAAGTGGAGCAAGTGGAAAACGTACAAATAAGAGTGAGAGAAGAACCACCAGAGAAAATACCAGGAAACCGCAAGAGAGCTGAAGGAATTGCAGCAAACGTGGACACCTCTGGATGATTGGAAAATGTGGAAACAACTCGAAGACCAGAGGAAGATTATCAACAAGATGCAAAAGCAATTAAAGAAAGCTGAAAAGAGAGAAGAGGATTCAAAATTGATCTTAGCAATTCGAGAAATCGAGATAACAGTGGCGCAAAGAACATTTAGAAAACTATCAAGATTAAAGGAACAAAATCAACTGTGAGTGGAAATAGAGCAATCGCGCTCAGAACATGATGAACGAGATGTGGTAGGATATAAGGACATGTGTGAGAAAAGAGACAAATTGAGAAAGTGAGAAAAAGGCAAAATGCACAATGGGAAAATAGGAAGGAGGCACTTGAGACGAAAGTGAGAAACTTGGAAAGTGATGTCGAAAAGCTCAAGGCCCATGAAAATACTACTATGCTAGAAAAGGAAGTAGAGGATCTCATAGAAGAAGTAAACTAACTATCTTATATGTTGGATGGAAAAATGGCTACCACACAAGAATCGCGAGAAAAATGAAAACGAAAAAAATATATATATATATAATCAGAAAATATATAAAAACCAGAAAATGTATAAAAACTCATAGAAAGATAAGATTCATAAAAACCAGAAAATCAAAACGATAATAAAAATAACAAAAATCATGAATATAAAAATGGTAGAAATATGAATAGTCAGATAGAACCAACAACCATAGAAGTAGAGTCCGGAGAGACCTTTATCAACGAAATTGTAAATATCAAACTCATCAAAATTGAAGTAGAGAACGAATTTTCAATACCTATGGAATGTAAAATCGAGGAATCAGCGGAAACAAAAAAAAAAAAAAACGAACAAGAAGAGATGATAGAAAAGATGAGAATATCAATGGAACACCAACCCCGGGAAATAGACAGTATTACGAAGCAGTGGTTCAGTCTAGAAAATTGATTAAAACGTTAAAAGAGGAATGTCTCATTCTGAATAAACAAAAAAATGTAGAAGAGGAAAACGAATTGCTCAGACAACAAATGGAAGTGTGTAAAGGATTGGAAGAAAAGGTGGACGAATTAGTAGCTAAATGGGCAAGATATGTACGGGAAGAACAGAAACTAATCGAATTCAAAGAAAGTATCAGAGAATTAAAAACAAAATTGAACCGAGCTTATCAAGGACTCGAAAAATATACAATAAGGCAAAATAACAAGATGCAAAAATTAAATGAACAAGCACGAGTGTTAACCAAGAATAATAGAGAGTTGAGAATAATATTGGAAGAAAAGGAAAAGTATATTACCACGATACTTGAAATGACAAATCGATTAATGAGAGCGGAGTTGATGCTGAGGAATAACCCAACTCCAAATAATCGAGACGAGACCAAACCCAGAGTAAAATAATGCGAAAACAAAAAGTGTGTACAAGTGTATATAAAACTCTGTAAATAGAAAAATGAACTTACACCCACCAATCTGTGCATTCTTAATCGTAATCTTCATCAACAAATCAAACCCAAACCCTCAGAAAAACCAAGAAGCCCTCTACTCAATTAAAACAATCAAATCAGAGCTCACCCGAATGCAAAATTATCTTCTCCGAAAACCCTCATGTAAAAATCTCAATCTACATCTGTTACAGAAAATTAATCAACTCTCACAACTCGAAAACACCCTCTCACAAATGTCAATACCGTCATCTCACCCAACTCCTGAAAATCCGAAACCAAATAAATTCGAACCTTTAGAAAATCCAAGGAGCCCTCTACTCAATCCAAACAAGCAAGTCAGAAGTCATCACAATCCAAGAATATCTTCTCCGAAAATCCTCATGCAAAACCCCAATCCGCACCTATTGCAGAAAATAAACCAACTCTATCTTCTCGAAAACACCTACTCGCAAATATCAATACCGTCATCTCACCCAACTCCTGAAAATCCGAAACCAAATAAATTCGAACCTTTAGAAAATATAAGAAGCCCTCTATTCAACCCAAACAATCAAGTCAAAACTCATCCGAATCCAAGAATATCTTCTCCGAAAATCCTTATGCAAAAACCTCAATTCACATCTATCAGAAAATGAACCAACTCTATCTTCTCGAAAATGCCCTCTCGCAAATATCAATACCGTCATCTCACCCAACCCCCGAAAATCCGAAACCAACAACATTCGAAACCATCATGTTCTGCCTAGGAATCATGCAAATCATTATCTTTACAATCGTAATATTCTACAAAACCACCCAGATCGTAAAATCTTACAGAAGATCCCAAATCAATCAACACCCAAGAAGAAGAAATCGAAACAATCAAACAATTCGCTTCGTAAAGCCTACCAACCAAAATCCCCAATATCAAAATAACTCTGCAACAATCAATCAACTCCAGCTCATCGAATCTCAACCTAAACCAATCAACCAAGACAACGTCCCAGACCCAAGTCACAGACACTAATCACAACGCGATTATACTGATTCTAACGAACTTCATCTTGTGTGTGTAAATAAAAACTCACTAATAGTATTGATTTATGTATAAACATCCCATCACCTTAAGTGATGTCTGCTTATAACTTGTAAATTGACATTTCATCTGTATAACCTTTTTCTTGTGTTGTATAAAAGTATTGTTAATGGAATAAGAATGTGTTGATGAGAAATTGCGGGGCGCAATTTAAACGGCCCCGGGAGTGGTTTGTTGGGCTCAGAGCAAAAATTAAAACAAAAATTACAAAACCAATTTAAACAAAAAGGTGAAAATTGTATAAGTTAAAACAAAATAATTAATGTCGTTTGGAAATTGTCAATATGGCTGCTGTAACATAAGCACTCACCACAAGAAGATATCAAAAATAAAATAAAAACATATTAATTAAAACAAATTAAAAATATAACAAAAATTAAATAAAACAAATAATTAATTAAAATTCGGAAAAATGCCTACAGATGCAGAAAGAAACATACGAAAAATAAAATAAACTGCCAAAACCTTGCAAAATAAGGTTTAGAAAAAACACAGGCAGAAGAGGCGACCAGAAAACAAAATATTGGGGTTTAAAAATAATATTTTAAGAAAATAATAATAAAAATAAAATCCAACAATAAAATATTAATATATCAAAAAATAAAGAAAAATATATAAAAAATTACAAAAATATTTTGAAATAAATAAAATAATTAAAAAGCCCTAAAAATGGCGAAAAATCGCCCATTGGTCGCACACAGGCACAAAAATACTATATATACGGCAGTCATTTTCACAATTTTTAGACTGTCTTAGACATTTTTTCAGTCAGGTGACTACTAGAAAAATTTTAAGACATTTTTAAACTAGCAGTGAATCATTCTTAGACCAAATTTTGTATGCCAATTTATGCCAATTTTTCAAATCTGGTTGCATGACTGTGGATTGTAAGTACTATTATTTTTTTGTATAAATATATATTTCGAAGTCTTGTTACTTTGATTTTATTCTGGATGGTCGTGGAATCTTTTGGTGCCATTGACAAATCCCCCTAAAATCTTATTTATACTAAGTATTTAAATAGATGGTTCATGGGACGGACCGTGTGCCGGCTAGTGGGTGAAAACCCTTAGTTGAGCTCGTGGGTCGTGCCTCGTGAACCCCTCGGCAGTTCGCAGTCGGTTCTGGCTTTGTGCACAGGACCGCTACGCAGGGCGTCGTTGTATACTCGAGGCGGCTGCTGAAAATGTGGCCGGAGCGAGTCGGAATAAAATTCGGGAAGTGCGACTTTAGTTAAGTGGGAATAAAGTTTTGTAGGGGAAATTTAAAATATTTACGGAAAATTAATGAAAAATCAAGTAGGAAAGGATAGGATAGTTCAGAAATGTAAATTTGAAAGCATTTTCCCAATAGTTGAATGATATGACCTGACAGAAGAGAGTAGCGTTTATTGAAGTGATCGCAGAGGGTTGTAATTACTTAAAATTATGGGAAATGTACCGGGAGTTAAAGAACTGCTAATCAAATTTTTAATATAAGGAAATATAAAGGTAAACTAGGACAAATGTAGTCGATTCCGTGATTAAACAAATGAAATAGAAAATTTACCAAAAAATAAGGGAGGAACGCTGCCCAAATTTTTGAAGGATACATCTATAAATAATGAGTAAAGATGATGAATAAGTATGGAAATTGTAGGAATAGACGAGTAAGGACCAGGATATAGAAAGAGAAAGACGTAAGACCTTCTATCGGCAGTCAAGAACCCGAAAATGAGAATATCATGAGAAGTAGTTCTAGCAATGGAGCTCACCTGCTCATGAATTTTCAACCCTTATGTACATTACCAACATGGCATTCACCATGGGTACATAGGAGGGATAGAATAATAATCGTGATGGCGTTTAGGGGGGTAGATGCACAAAAACCCTAGAAAAAATAAATAAAAACCAACCCCATTCGCCAACACTAGTACTATTTAAAATTTTATTAATACAACAAGTTCTTGGTTCATATGAATTGAAATGATTTTGCTTGGAATCAGCCAATCGAGGAGGTTGAACGATATTGATAAAATTTTCGGTTTATTATCATTTAATTTTGAGAAAAGATTTGTCTCAATAAAGTTCCACTCCTCGAAATTTCTCTGGCTTTACTGATTTTCATCGGTTATCTGATACGGCTTTGCGCTATAAGTCATATTCGAGGGTTTGAAATGAAGAGCAGATTGACAGATATTTGAAATAAAATCCATAATTGCTTCAGAGGAGACAATTTGGGATTTGAGAAGATCCATCAATCTTTTACAACTCGATTGCTGAAAATCGAAATGTTTTGCCAGCGGATCTAATTGGCTCGAAAGAGCATCATTTGAAATAGTTTGGTTTTTCATTTTATTTTAAATATAATATTTTTAAAACAAAATAAAACTATTATATTGTTTTATTTTGAATTTGAAATTATTCATAATAAAACTTTAATTGAGAATATTATAAAAATAATTTTTAATCAAATTAAAAATCCATTTATTGGCTTTTTAGAACGCCAGTGACATGATAATGACATTTTCTTGAAGAATTTGCGATGCTACTCATTGCGCATGCTTTTACCAGACCAGCGACTTTTTCAAAAGGAACTCCCATCTTACCAAGTAAATCATAAGATGCTGGGGGAACAGATCCCATAGAACCGATTATACAAGTAAAGATTTCAACAGTAAAGCTAGGTTAAGCAGCCTGTATTTGTTTTTTTAAAGAATCATATTTTGCCAAATTTTCCTTATTCACAGTTTCAAACGTGACCAAAGAATCAAAAGGACATTTAATATTAGCCATAAGAATTGTCTTTTTCTCATTATCAGTTATAATCAAATCGACTCGTTCTTTAGAGTTTGATACCAAGGAGCAAGTGTGGTACACAACAACAATCAGTGAAATTCTTTTCAAATGATGTACTATTTGTTGAAGGCAATCGTTGTGACGATTAAGTGCAAGAGTAAGATGAACCTTGCAATTTTGCAAAACATGTGGCAACGTTTCATCTTGGTTATGGCAACGCCTACACAATCTATTATCACCTTTTATATGGGGTTTTGCAAAATTAGCCAATACGTTTGTTTGGGCACGATGAATAAATTTCCAATGATCCTCTCGTAATTCTCCTTTAAATATTGCTCTATTAATATTAGGGAACAGATAAAATGTTGATGAATTACTAATGTTACTGTTTTTCGATTTAGTAAAATATGAATCATAAAGAGCAAGATGAAGAACTTTCGAAACCAAACGACGATCGAACTCAGTCAATATTATTGTTCCTTTCAAAGCTGTTGTCAGGCGAAGAATTGGCTAATCATCCAACACTTCAAAGGATATTGTAATATTATGCATTTTTTCAAAAAACCGAATCGCTGTTCTAGGTCGAAAGAAACGGGTTTTTTTCCCAGAGTGCTTTTGAATAATATCAGCTTTATTAATCCAATTGAAACTGTCTTGGAGCGATGGGTTATTATTCCCAAGCCTAGATCCAGTGACAAATTTTAAAGAATCTATATTAATACGTTTTGTAAATTCACAATTAGCAGTAAAGAGTCTAAAAAAGTGGCTTATAGTTTGCGTGTGATATTCATCCAAAAAATCAGTGCAAGATGCGCCTCCATTTTCAATCGAGTTATAAAAGTAACTGATTTCAGAATTGTTGGGTAAACTCATCATTTTTCTCAAATGACTACGAAGTTTTGTAGTATTATTACAAACATTTGCAGAAAGAGCACTAATTTTAATTTCTCTCGTTCTAAATGTGAAGGTTAGGCGAGAGTAAAGGAAGGTCTTATAAGCTTTCAACTTTTCCCAACCGCACAAATCGGAATCCGCTAGGTTTTTTGCATCACTGACAACCTTATTCAAGATTTCATAAGGACTTTGGTTAGGTTGTTCACCTATTGGAACTCCAAGATATTGATAAAATTCTTTACTCAATAATTTCTTTATTTTTATATTATTAATTGAAATTTCACTAATCATGTCGATATTTGGCAGTTGATTATATATGCACACTTTTCAGGTCGATATTCAAATCTAATTTCACGAGTTACATCAAAAGCAATGTTTAAGATATTTTGCAAATCATGAGTATTATTAGCAATAAGAGCGATATCATCAGCGTAAGCAATAACTTGAATTGAAGATTCACCAATTTTGAAAGGTTTTACTTTAGAAAGAGTAACAGCTTGAAAGACAGGATTTATTGCAATGGCAAACAAAATCATTGAAAGAGGGCATCCTTGTTTGACGCTTTGCTTTATAGGAATATTCGAAGTAACAATTGGACCACATGTATAGTATGAGCTAGTTTCAGTGTATAGAAGTTTCAAAGTGTTTGTGAATTTTCCACCAACTCCAATGTGTCGTAAAATCCTCCACATGTAATCATGGGGTACACTGCCAAAAGCGTCTTTGATGTTAAGAAATGCAATTATGATAGGTGTATCTTTACTATATTTCGAGTGCTCAAGGCAAGATGAAGGTACAGAATTGTGTTCTACATAACCATCATACACACTTATTACATAACCCTTATTATGTCACGTTGACCAACACACTTATTACGCCACGTGGACCAACACACCGATTACCTAACTGTTATTATGTCACTCAGTTGTGAACCAACACACCTTCTAGAACCTTCCCCACACCTAAATTCTAGAATCTTCCGCACACCTACCACATTCCACACACCTACTAACTTCCACACTCATACCTTCTAGAACCTTCCGTTCTTAAACCGTTCACACACACCAACCAACGATCACCGATCCGCATCGATCAACACCCATCCGTACCTATAAACAACGATCAACACCCATCCACACCCATCCACGCTCATCATCGCCTAAAACGTCCAGAACTACGTCTACCACTTAACAAAATCAATCACTAGTACTATTCATATTATTTTTATACTGCTTGCTTCATATAAACATACGAGTTTCGTTTAACTCATTAATTTATGTTACTGGCATGTGATATATTAAAATATTATATTTAAATGAAATTTTCAATTATTAATTATATTATTACATAAAAAATTATAAAATAATCAATAAACCTAATAAATTAACATCAAACTCGTCTTAAAATAAATATTCAATCCTAAATTATTTAGCTTACTGTCTAATTTGTTAGTAGTATATTACGTAATAATTCTATCAAAATAATCATAAAACTTTAATAATTTTCATGAAAATTTAAGTTTACAACAATTATAGTATATTAATAGTTTATTTAATTAAAAATAAGTCACTCAAAACTTAAATTTGAACACTGGATTTACAATATTTTAAGAAAATAATTCATAAAGTTTAAAATTTCAACTTAACTAAATGTAAAAATTAAATTATATAAGATTTACTTTACCAATTTCTATAAAATTTGAAATTTACAGCAAATAAAAAATATAAATTTATATTCTATTAAAAAATTTAATTTTTAAAATAAAAAATAATTCGCCCACGATAGGATTTGAACCCCTAACTCAACAAATTATTAGCGACACCACTGATGTAAAAATTTTTAAAATAACTCATTCAAGATAGGATTTAAACATTGGATTTATAAAGTTTATGAAAATAACCCATCATAGGATTATTTACATGTAAATACTTGACCAAATTCTATAAATTTATAGCAAATATACGGTTTCTATTAAAAAATTCAATATTTTGATAATAATTCACCAATTTACAAGTTCATCCGACTCTATAAATTATTAGCGATACCATCAAATAAATTCGTTGTAACAACTATTTTAGATTTAGTGTTTTTATGAAAATAAGTTACTGGGTTTACAAATGAAAGTCACTGGACTCACTATATAAATTGATTAAGAATAATCGATCCACGAGTTTTATATCAATATTTTTTAAAAATTCACACATACTGGATTAATTAATGCTAATAATAATGTTATTGATAATAATAATTTAACTTTCACAATAAGAAAGACAAACAATTTTTACACCTAAATTTATTACAAACACATATTTGGTAAACATTATCAATATCACTCAAGCGGATACTAATGATATCTAAATAAACTTTTGTTTTTAATAAGAGCTTTGAAAATATCTAAATACTAATTAAATGTTGATACCAAAACGTGTAAAATTAGATTTACATTCATTAACAACATGCTAATTAACCGATAATTTCGGATATTAAAGCTTAATGTAACCAAAAATTGATTAAATAACCATTAAAAATTCATCAGGTCTTATGTGATACCTATTAAATATTTCAATAATTTATGATTCAAACTATATATATGATAATACTTTTCGATAAATTTATGAATAAACTATTAAATGATTTGTTATAAAGTTATTTAAAAGGTTAAGAATTTTAACCCTATGTGAAGAAATAGGTAATAACTTTAACCCTAAATAATGAAAGAAGTAACAATTTTAACCCAAAGTAATGAAATATTTAATAATTTTAACCCTAAATAATGAAAGAAGACACAATTTTAACCCTTAAAGATGAAAGAGGTTATAATTTTAACCCAATGTGATTAAAAGTTATAATCTTATGTAAACCAATAATTACTAAATACCAAGTATATTATAACATATGTCTTTATTGAAGAGTAGTTGATTAATTGGTAAAAAACATACATATATTTAAAAATCGTTGAAAATTTTTAAGTACCAGTTAAAAATGGTTTGAAAATATGAATAAATATTTTAATTTAAGAATATTAAATTAAAAATCTCTATTGAAATTAGATTAAAAAGTATATAAATTTGTTAATCGTCAATTTAAATAAACTCGTAAAATTATTGATTGATTGTTAATTAGAAATATTAATTGGAATATTATTGACTGAACTTATTTTTCAATAGAAAGTTATTCTTGAAACAACATAAAAATCATATTTCAATAACTTTTCTTGAAATTAATTTTGAAAAAGTAGAAACCAAATACTTGATTTTGATTGGTTGTTACTATTGACAACGACACTATTTTTCGATAAATTTAATCGCTAAACTCATGTTCAAAATACCAATAAATTTATCAAAATATTAAAATTATTACAGTTTTCTTGAAAATTATTTGAAAACGTACAAACTATTTTTCAATAAAACTATTATTAAACTAAAAATAGATGAAAAGTTAAATAGATTTATCGATATATTTATTGTAATTTTTCTTGAAAATAATTTGAAAACGTACAAATCATATTGAATTTTTCAATAAACTTATTAATTAACTAAAACCGATTGTTGAAAATACTAATAAATTTATCAATTAAAATAATTACAGTTTTCATGAAAATAATAATTTGAAAATGAAATTATAGAATACTTGATTTTAATTGGTTAATTCTATTTATTACCAATGACAACGACTCAAATCAATTCAAATTTTAATGTTTTAAAACAGTACTTTATCACTTAAAATTATTGTCTAAATATTATTGGTACCGCATTGATTAGTCGATAGGAAATCATACTATTCAATCGAACATAATTTCATTAATCTTTTTAAATAAATCAACAAAACAAAAGTCATTTAAAATTATTATGATGTTGAACTTGTTGCTAATCACCAATAAATTAACTTAATTTATTTTAAGCTTATCCGAATCTAATTAAATGTATTGTAAAACGCGACAATTACCATAATTCATTACTCTAGAGTTTCCTTATAAAGAATACTTCAACAATGTTTCCAAATCTTTACATATAAAAGTTGTAATTATAACGATTCAAGCAAATAGATCGACTAGAAAATTTTCATGTACAACAAATATTGGTTAAATTGACTATCAAATGTCCTAATTTATGGTTACCGTACAATAAGAATTTGCCTCCATAAAAATATACTAATTATCCCTATTAAAAGTTTAACAATTTATTGAACTACACATACTTTTCTTCAATAGAAAATGAATTTAACAGAATAAGAAAAACAATATTTGTTAGCATATTGATAAAATTAATATACTTTAATGTCCAACTGGATATCCAACCACCTTAAAATCTTCGATAAAAGTTTAAGGAATTTCTATCATAGTAGCAATAAACATCAAAATACCACAAATAATCGTCAAAAAAGGATAAATCTACTCAATCCTTGAATTCATCTTCGATTCACCTAAAAACTATAATTACTATCATGTTACCAGTAAAGATTGCATTAATAAGCTACAATCTACTGGCAATAATTCCACATATAAAGCTAAATTATTAATTTCTCTACACATACTTACATTGGATTTTACCCCTAAAGTTATAGTGACTGTAATTTAATGAATTACCACATTGAAATTTGTTTACATAAATCCTGCAATAGCTAGATTTATTAAAATGCAGTAAGAATCTTTAATGAATTTCTCTTACACGCAATAGTAATCCCCTGATTGATGAGCGCTGATATCCCAACAAATCTTTGATTAAGACTCCTCAATCGTAAACAATTATTAAACTTTTCACCTTTATTTGGTAAATTACTGATCATTATACGTAAAGCTCTACATTTATCTGCACATACTTGAAATTTAACCATAATATTCTCCTTAAAATTGATATATTACTGATCATTTTCATTAAAACCCTATATTTATGTGAACACACTCAATATTTAGCCATAATTAATCCATTAAAATTGATATATTACTGATAATTTTCATGTAAAATCTAACATTGAATGATTATTTATACTCAATATTTACCTTTGATTAATTTCTTTTAACACTGTATAATATTAATTACTCATACTGATATCCAAATTATTATTACGTCATAATTAATCGATTAAATTTCTCACTCAATATTTCCCCTATTAATTTACTACATCTAAACTCAATATTCCAACTTGTAAAGCATACTAGAATTGATCAAAATCCCAATCCATAATGATAAATCTAACCTTTCCATTATATCTAACACTCTGAAATATTCATAAGTTGGAATACTCTCTCTAAAATTGATACAGTTCTCTTAAAAATTTACATCAAATTCTCAATAAATTCTTTAGTAAAATCAATTGACATTCGATTAGATATAAAATTCATGAAAACTATATCGAGAATCCTAAATTTAAACTAAAATATTTAACAGGGTCTATATTATACTTAGTGAACATACATGATAAATTAATATACTAGCTATTATTCAATAAACTATCAATATACTATAATTGTTGTAAACTTAAATTTTCATGAAAATTATTAAAGTTTTATGATTATTTTGATAGAATTATTACGTAATATACTACTAACAAATTAGACAGTAAGCTAAATAATTTAGGATTGAATATTTATTTTAAGACGAGTTTGATGTTAATTTATTATGTTTAATGATTATTTTATAATTTTTTATGTAATAATATAATTAACAATTGAAAATTTCATGTAAATATTAATTTTTAATACATCACATGCAAGTAAAATAAATCAATGAGGTAAACGAAACTCTTACGTTTATATAAAGTAAGCAGTATAATAATAATAATATGAATTACTGATTGATTTTGTTAAATCGTAGACTTAGTCGTAGTTGTAGGCGTGTTAGACGATGATGGTGTGTGGAAGGTTCTAGAAGGTGTGTTGGTCCGCAACTGCGTAACATAATGACAATTAGGCAATCGGTGTGTTGGTCCATGTGACATAATAAGTGTGTTGTTCCATGTGACATAATAAGTATGTTAGTCCACGTGGCATAATAAGGTTAGGTTATAATTGTGTCTCCTGGTAGTGACTGACCAGTGGGCACGTGACATAATCGTGAGGTCACCTGGCAACAGTGGGCAAAGGTCAATTACTAGGTAGCAACTGAGGGAACAGAGGTCAATCTCCAGGTAGTAACAATGTGGACAGAGGTCAGATATTATGTAATATTACATAAGCCAAGGGGGGTTGTATCTGACGGGCTCACATACTACTAATCGATAAAATTTATTTAAATAATTTTGTTAATAAATAAATATTGTGGAATTTAAATCTTATTGTTTTTAGTTTTGATTACAGAAGAAAATGATTGCAGTGCAATAGCAACTAACATAACATATGCGTGATTTATTTCCTCTACTTAGAGTTTCTTTTATAAAAACACACTCATTTTACTATGATTTTCTTTAATCCATTTCCAGTCAAAATATAAATTCGGTTTTCTACTTCGCAGGTGTACAGGTACACATACAACTCTAAATTTTTGAGTGAGGGAGCGCAATAAATGAATTTTGTCCCCGGGCGCCAAACACACTAGTTACGCCTCTACTTGTAGTTGATAATAAAATGATTTTTCATATTTAAATATTTGTGTTTTTTCTTTTTAGTATTTCTTTTGAGGATATTTTAGCAAGCCCGAGCTAAAAATTGAATAGGGAATATGAATACACAAACCTTCAATAAATATTTTATATTTTTAAATTTCAAACATTCTTAAATATTAATTTTACAATCAAGCCATTTTATAATTTATGTTCTTATTTATGTTGTTTTTCAATTTATTTTTAAATTTTAATAAGAAATAACTCTTGCATTTAATTATCCTCACAACTCCAATTTTAAATTTTTAAAAATTAAAATAAATTGTGGCCATTTTCAGCATGCCACTTAGAACCAAAAATAACGCAAATCGAAAATCACAAAATAAAAATGAACTCTCGATTTCTAATTTAATTCATTAAAAAAATTTTACTACGAAATTTTTAACATGTAATATTACTTAAAAAACAGAAAATTATTTTAATTTCATCTGACGATAGGAAAATTATTTGCATTAAAAACTTATACATTTATCGTAGAAACGTTACAATTTCCCTGTAAATTGTTACTGTGGCTGGGTTTTAATGAATAGACGTTTCATTCTTGCAGGTTGGAGCATAGAAAATAAAATTTAAAGAACATTGTACCAATTTAGAACTTTGCTAACCGAAAGTAAATTTCAAGATGGCGAGAGTTATGTTTTTTATTATTATATTTAATTATAATTAATGATCGGTTGAATTAAACAGCATACCAATAAATCAATATTTAATTTATTTCTATTTATTTATTACTATTTCCTGTTGTATTATATTATTATCAATGAAATTTTTAATTTTATTATCACATTAGATTTGTTTTCTTTTTTTTGATAATGTAACTTTTCATTGGGTTCTACTTATAAATAAAAATAAAAATTAATAAAAATTCGGAAAACTAATTATTTGCAATGAAGTTAATTAGAACTGAAAACATTGAAAAATCAATATCTTTGAGATAAAGGTTATATTAAATACTATTAAAATTTATTAGAATTAAATTTTTTATAACAAATATCTTTTTTGTAATATTATTTTTTATATCCAAAACAGCTTCCATATTCTTAATGTCGTTGCAAGGGGTCATTTCGTTTTACCGACAATCATTTTCCAGACAAATCAATATACATTTGAATATACAGTTGAATATACATTTGAATATACATTTGAATATACATTTGAATATACATTTGAATATACATTTGAATATACATTTGAATATACATTTGAATATACATTTGAATATACATTTGAATATACATTTGAATATACATTTGAATATACATTTGAATATACATTTGAATATACATTTGAATATACATTTGAATATACATTTGAATATACATTTGAATATACATTTGAATATACATTTGAACATACATTTGAATATACATTTGAATATACATTTGAATATACATTTGAATATACATTTGAATATACATTTGAATATACATTTGAATATACAGTTGAATATACAGTTGAATATACAGTTGAATATACATATGAATATACGAATTTCGCCCAATTCAAAAATCACCTATTAATAATAGGAATAAATAGTTCAAAATCTTTTGACCATAGTTAATGATCGTCCAAATCGAACTGTAAGAAATTACATTCGCAGTATTGCATTGTAAATTCAAATTGTACTAAATTAAATTGTATAAATAAAATGTATAAAATTAGTTCCAAAAGAAACTGAAAAAGATTATTTAATAATCGACACTTTTTCAACAATATAATTATTACTTCGCAACAAGGACTTATTTTATTATTCTTTTATCTTATAAAATGTATAAATTGTTATAGATTTTTTTTATTTTGTCGGGAAATTGATTGTCGGGAATCTGAATATAACCGCATTGCAATATATATCATTATAAAGAATTGTATAAATTTTTTCAACTGGAAAACGTTTGTTCTTAATTAGATTCAAGTTAGCTTAAATTACATTACTCTTTAAAATTTCAAAATGTTTTAAAAATATAATTTTTTAGATTCTAATAAGATATTTTTTATGTGATCATTTAAACTTCTGATGACTTACCGTTTGCCCGATACTGCTATAGACATACTCAGACAAAATGTTCTGTTTATGTTTAAATACTTATGCAAAAAAGTCTTATCGGAAAACATTTGTGTTAAACACGAGCGAAATATCTATCAAATATGTGACTAAATCTGGGTTCGTAGCCCCATAGGCCAGAAGAGAATATTATTTTAAATTTCTATTCTGTTTAAGTGATGTATGTTAACCAAAAAGCGCCAAAAATCTGTTATTTCACAATGTCAATTTCATTTCTCTATTTCCATATTTCTCTTTTAATTCAGCTTTAGTTACTTAAGTTTTCTAATAATTACAAAATTTTTGAAAACAATTATTATCGATTCACTTATTTATATTCAAAACAAAAGAAATATTTATTGATTTTATGCAGTTTTTTATAAAAATTTTGAGCATCCAATTTATTATTTATAATTTCAGAAATTTCAACCAAATATAATACTTACAGATACAAACTTAAATATCACCACAATTTGTTTTTAACTCACAGCGAACCAATCCGATGGAAAGTACGCATATTCTGCCGCAGTGATCACTAGATTGATTGGTCGAAAGATGTAAATGTGCCGCAAATCAATAACCCAATTTCATTAATTAACTTACTCTTATTGATTTTTCTGGTCTAATAAAAATCAATAAACTCCAAAATGATATTTTAAATTTAATTTACGTTTATTTTTATGGTTTCGAGTTTTAAACCTATATAAAGGTTATCCAGGAAATGTTTTTTGCTTACCACTTGGTACTAGTTTCTAAGTAACGTTGAAAATGTGTTCGAGTGCGGGTCGCCCCACTTGTGCGAGTACTCAAACATCGACTTTTAAAACATAGATTGCTAAAAAATCGAATTTCAAAACTAAACATCGACTAGCATTAACATGGAGTCTCAGAAACATCGATTATCTAAAACATCTACACATCATTTATAAAAATAAAAAATCTAAATATTGGCAATGTTACAAATATGTTTTACTTATCGGTGCTTGAAACATAAACAAAACAATTTTAATTTCAACTTGTTTTCCCTTCATTTAAAATTTCCGGTTATTTAATTTCTTTAATTGTTATTAATTAAGAAAGAAAATGAAATCGACAAATTTTATTTCCATACAACTTAATTTTAATTACCGTGGTAAGTCAAATGCTCCCTAGTGAAAAACCAGTATTCAATTTTTTTTAATATATTTTTTTTGACAGTCATGTTTTAGGGTATATCATTTCTCGATGTTATTGTAGTCGATGTCTTTGACAGTCGATGATTTTGACAGTCAATGTTTTAGAAATCTATTTTTTCGTAGTCGATGTTTTAGAAATCGATGTTTTAGGGGTGCGCCGTTCGAGTGGGTGGTCATCGGCAAAAACTGAGCTCTATTGCTAATGTTGCAATTTCATGGACGAATCAGTCGTCCAATGAGATACCGATAGAAGGTATGTGCTCCAATTAATTCTTTAAAATACTACACGGGAATCCCATGTAATATCCATGATGGTGTTGAGGTTCTCAAAATCTCGTCTTGATATCTTATGTAAATATTAACACAGAGATCTCCTATAAAATTTTATTTATTATAACACTGGTTAATACAAAAAACAATCACCTTGTACAAATGATTCTGTTATGTGTATATATAAATAATTGATGTGTAATGTGATCAAATTTATATTGTTGAAAAGAAATTTCGATTATTAAATAATCCTTCAGTTTCTTATTACTTCTCAGCAAGGGATTATTTTGTTATTCACTTAACTGTTATAATATTATTATTATTGTTATTATTATTTTTGCTTTTGTTGTGAAGGAACTTGAGTGCCATTGAAATTTAATTTACTAAGGCACTCAAAGTGCCGTTAACAATATTATTACTCTTTTAGCACTTAAAGTGCTTGGAAAAAAAATGTGACGCCTCGCGTCGACTTAAACAATTTTTAAACAACTTTTTAATTTATTAGTTTGCCCTTAGAGGGCAATAATTAATAATAACTAATATTATTTATTAGTTCATATGTATGGGGCGGGGTTTATTTATGTTGCTACCAAGAAACCAAGTATATAAAGAAATGACAAACAAACCAATCACAACAAATATTATTATCATCGCAACAAATATAATATAATTTATAATAAAATTACTGGGTACTGATAAGAGGGAATTTTATGTTAATGGTCAAGTGAAGATCTAACAATCTCTATACAGTACCGCACGACAAGTTGCAACCACTTGGCACACATCGAAAAGATGACGTTGGAAATGGGTACTAGTGGGTGGAAGGTTAGCAAAAGGTGAGCCTCTCTACAAAGGCTGCTAATGCCCTTAAATTTCTTGGGTTCATGGACTGCCATAGAAGGTTTAGTGTCCGAATCATTTTAGGTCTTCCTTAAATATCCCTTATAGTAACCTTAAAACAATATAAAACTAATTGTAAATTAACAAAATCATAAGATTTAGAAAAACAAGAAACTTCTTAAAAATTTAAAATCAATAGTCAGCTGTACATAAATTACTAAAAAACGCTTAATCCAGGTCAAATTGATGGGTGAACTGTCCTAATAATCGAGCCTCTTTCAATTTTCGATTTCTGGCCCTCTCGTGCTTGCCTGGCCTCGGTTTTGGCGGTGGTAGTCGTTTTCGAACAGGCGCGATCGCTATATTCTTCGGTTCCGGTGGTGGTGTGGATGTTGAGACCCTTGCTTCCACGACAAAGGTGTCATCGGCTGGAAATAACTCCGATTCTACATATGTCAGTTTCGATCTGATATCATTCTTAATCTGTAGTTGGGCTTCAAGCGTTGCTATCGCACAAGATTTTTGGCAAATCTTTATCTTCAGGGCTCTTGACAGAGTAAGCTCCTCTTCATATAAACGTTTCATCTGGACTATCTGTTGGTGCAATTTCTTTTTCCTCGTCCGGGCGGATCCAGGTTTCTTTCATACGTCTGCAACGCCAAACGAGGGACTCAGCGTGCTGAAATTGGTTCATAGTTTCTTCATGATACTTGGCTACGTCCTTCCGAAACTTTATGAAGTCTGCTTTAGTAGGTTGCACTATAATATATGCTATAATTACTTGGAAAATATTCATTCAAAAATTATCATAGGATAATAATGTTAAAATTGTATCTGCCTATTAGTTTATTTCGTTCTTCAGAATCGAATGGATTGACGATGACATTTATATATCAATATTTTCACTGTTACACAACCAAAATAGGCCTCATCAGTACCCTCAGTGACTTTCTCTTATTATAGTTGAAAAACCCTGAAGCCCCTCACGATGCGTAATCAGTAGTGAACGAGGAAAACTATTACCACTGATGTATAATTCATGTTTTCGTAGAGTCATAAGAATATTTATATATAACTGATCGTCAATTCGCTTGAATGTAAACATATTCATCCAGTTGCTCACATGCTCGAAGGGTTATGGATCGTAATGAAATCGTAAAGTAACATGTGATCATGATGAGGTCCATTTTGGCTATTTGGATTACCGTTAATCGTTTGATTTGTTAATTAACATATTCTATAAACGTGATTAAATAGAAGGGTAACCTTACTACCGAGAATACGACAAGAATTTCATCGTTACGTTTAAAATTTACCTTCAAAAATCACAGTAATAGTAATTATAAGTTTAGCTAGGATCCAATTAGATTAATATTAATGACAGGGCAATGATAGCAATCGATAACAATAGCCCAAGTAATGGTCATAACAACAACTATACTAATGATAATAGTAAACGCAATAATAACGATAACCACCGTTATCATTGTAACAATGATACTGACAATAATAAATATGATTGGGGCAATAAGAATGCTAATAACAATAATATAATATATAACAATAATATAAATAATGCCAATAATAATATTAATAGTAATTTTTAATAATAATAATACTAACAGTATCCCTGACAACAATAATAATAATAATTTTAATGACAATAATAATAATAATAATAATAATAATAATAATAATAATATAATAATAATAATAATAATAATAATAATAATAATAATAATAATAGTGACGATAATAATAATTTTAATAATAGTAATAACAATAATAATAATCTTAATAACAACTTTAACACGTCAATAATATTAACAATAATAATATTAATAATAATAATAATAATAACAATAATAATAAATGATGATGATGATAATAATAATAATAATAATAATAATAATAATAATAATAATAATAATAATAATAATAATAATAATAATAATAATAATAATAATAATAATAATAATAATAATAATAATAATAATAATAATAATAATAATAATAATAATAATAATAATAATAATAATAATAATAATAATAATAATAATAATAATAATAATAATAATAATAATAATAATAATAATAATAATAATAATAATAATAATAATAATAATAATAATAATAATAATAATAATAATAATAATAATAATAATAATAATAATAATAATAATAATAATAATAATAATAATAATAATAATAATAATAATAATAATAATAATAATAATAATAATATCGCAACTCATGGATTTTGGAGACTTTTATGAAACTCGACACCGGTTCGGAATACTCTGTGGATTCCGGTCATATATAATGGATTGTGGATTCTATTATAAGGTGGGATATCAATTCTAAATGCTTTGTGGATCTTCGTTGCCTTCAATGGATTATGTATTCTATTATGAATTTTGATATCAATTCGAAATTTTCTTTGTGGATTTTTATCGCGTCTCACAAGTACGTGTTTTTCGTTTCTATTTAATCCAATAAATCAATATCTCGGCTTTATTTTGATTTTTATAATATTCGAATTAATCCCTTTAAAAATAAAAATAAATTTATTTAAATTTTATTTAAAATACCACAAAAAGTTAAGGTATCGATTAGGTCTTATCGAATAAAATTATATTATAAAATTCCTAAATCAAAATTATAAATTCGATTATTAGAAGACAAAAAGATATTATGATCTTTGAGAGAAAACGTTTGATCGTTGCCTAATTTTGTTTTTTAAATGAAATTCGACATTTTCTCCACGACATTTTCATGGTTGGTTTTATCTCGTAGCTTTATACCCATCTCTCAATATTCATTCTACAAACTCCTATTATAACTACCATTTTTGTTTCAATTCCCTTATTTCGTCTATCTAGTCGTTTATGCGTCTTTTTATGCCATTGAATTTTAAATCTTCCTCATGGGCCACTCTCGGTCTATAATCCGTCAGGCGATAAGGTCTCCAGGGGAAAACTCTGGGCTGTTATGACAACCGTCGCACAGCTACTTCACCTCCTGGGCACTATGGTCCATGGTTTAGCACCACCTACAGTCGGTCATAAATAATTTTAATAACTTGTATACTTGTGGAGTATGTTATTGTTATTTTAGTTTGAGATTTAACTCCGTCGAGATGGATTTCGATCATAGATGTTTTAATTATTAAGTTCATAATATTAGTTTATTATAAAATAATGCAAATAAAATCAAACAAAAGACTTAAAATGAAAACCAAAAAAATTATTATTTAAATAAAATAATGGCATGAATAAAATATTATCATAATAAAATTGGCATATCATAATAAAAAAAAAATAAAATAGCATAATACATGAACTAAAAATAATCTTTACTTTCGTTGATTGATTTGTAGATTTCAAAGGATAAAATGTTTAAAATGATAGTTAGCTTCAGGGTTATGTAATAATAAGTAAATAAACAAGTTTTTGAAAAACGCACTGAATTTTGTTTGCCCAACACTACCTTATATACCACGATTTGCCGTGTGTGTATTTTGATGCGGCAAAACAAGGCATTTTAATTTTTTAATTTATTTAAAATATTTTTCCTAATTTTTTGATTTTATTATTATTTCTTCGAGTTTTGGATGTCAGAACTCGATTTCTTTTTTAATTATTTTATTTTTTCTTTTATTTTTATATTTTCCTTTCTAAATTTAATATTTAGATTTACCGCTCAAAAGTATATAGGCATTACCGTGCTGGCCAGGCAAATTAAGGGCTCACCTCAGTTTTTGCCGAACAAAAATGACAATTGTATTTTTATTTTGTTTTATTATCGTATTGTTGAGGTTCATCGTATTTTTATCTTTTGCAGCATACCCAATCAATCGTTCTTTATCTGTAAATGCAACACAACTGGGTGTTGTGCGGTTTCCTTAATCATTAACCACAATTTCTGCTTTTCCATATTGAAATACACCAACACGTGAAGAGTTAGTACTCAAATCAATACCGATAATTTTTTTCAATTGAACGATTAAGTTCCAAAAAAATTGAGAGTAAATTTGAAATAAATTTATTAAAATTCACAAAATATCCAAAGAAAATAGTTCCAATCAATCATAGGAAAATCATAAACAAAAACCTCCAAATCCAAAATTCAAATTTAGCATAGAACAATCATAATTAACATACTGTAAATTCATAAATTAATTTTACAAAATAATTTACCTAATTAATTCGATAAAACACAACACTAAATTTCTCAAAAAGTCCACAGTTTAAAAATATTAAAAAATTTTAACTATTACATAAATTAATTTCAAACTTATAAATTATCATTGCTTGGCAAGAAACGAAGTCGACCAGCATATAATATATGATCGCTTAAAATACATGCAAAGTAATATTTGCCACAATCACGACGTTTCCTGTATATGAAGTAATAGAAAGATGTAACAGTGTCATTATTTGTCTACTACATAAATCACTAATGGATTAAGTAATATTACTATACGTTCTAGTGACTTTTGGGTTAATCTTGAAGGTCATTTTCGTTTATTGCCTCAAATTATTTGGTACGTTAAAGGATTTGGTGACCGTCGGCAAGTGATTGTTATGCCTGAACTTATCCACTACTAGCCAAAATGCAATCTTTAGGTCACGATTTCGTTGTCTAAACTTGAATGTGGAAATATATTATAATAGAAAACTGCTCTTCTTGGGTCCGTTATTGCATTTATTTACAGGCAAAACTTCTCCAACATGGTCTTTATTTTTTCACACGATAGATCAGTTCATGAGTTAGTAGTTCATGACTAACGTCATCATCCCAGGAATTCTAATCGTTTATGTGTTTGATGAATTCACAAGTTACTCGAAGCAACCTTGTGATTGAATACTGTCCAACTATTTGTCCGCAAATGAAAAAAGCTTTCATTACACAGATCGTTAACATTGAATTGAACATATTGATTTCTTCTTGTCCATCTTAGGTCTTTGCTTTTAGATTGAAAAATAAAGAGCCCCTATGCTTTCCAATTCCCAATAGATATTAGATCTTTGGTCACCAATTCAAACAACTTTAGTAGTTTGACTGTTATGAAAATATTGTTTACGAAATTATTTCAAATTATTTTCAAAAAAAAACTCAAAGTAGAGTTATCGTAATTTTCTTTTAAAATTTTCGCAGCCTTTGTTTCTAAAAATTGTGTAAATGAATTATAAAGTGGTATTATATAGAGTTACTATTCATCTGAACATTTCCACACTTTAAAAGTTTGTATGTATTATTTACACCGGTTTCAGTTCATTAAAAACTTCTATAATAGAAGTTGTAATGAACATCCAACTACAATTATGATGAAGTTTATGAATTAGCCATTTTTAAAATGGCTGACAAGTAAATTTTTAAATAAAGTATGTTTTAAGGCTTGGATTGTGATCTCGTAAAGTTATGAGGTCATTATTCAAGCTTTTAAACAATACTTTTCATCAACATATATTTTAAATTTACTTTAATTAATTTTCTTTTGGGTTTTTTTAGGAATTTATGCCAATTTATGTAAATTAGTGGAATTATTTTTCAAATAAATGTAAGTTCGATAAATTGAAAACTAAAATTTATTATTAAAAAGTTTTTATATTCCAATAAATTATTTCTCTGTTCCTTGGAAATTCGTTTTGGCTCCCATCTTTTTTACCTTTTGACAGAAATCCAAGTTTTTAATATTTATTGATTTTATTGAGGCTTTGGAAATTTTCATTAATTTCCAAAATTTATAAAAATCTTCACCATTTTCAAAGGTATTAATGATTCGGATATTTTATACTTCTATAAAAATATTATTTTTAAACTTAAGTTATCGGAAAACTTACGTTTTCCATTTGAAGGTTCTAGTTCCGCTGCTCCTGGTAAATTGCGAATGAGGTAATAAATAAATTAATTTTAACTACAGGTTAAATCTTACATTTTTATTTTTTCATCTCTGAAAAAATCTAGAGTTTCGATTGATATTTCTGAAATATTGTAAAAATATTAAATTCATTGAATTTCATGAAAAATCTTACGAAATTATTTCATAATTTTCTTTACAACTCAAAGTAGAGTTATTGGATTTTTTTTCAAAAATTTTCGGCTCTTATTTTTAAAACTAACTGTCTAAAAATTGTCTGAAAAAGTTAAAAATAGTAATATATAGAGTTTTATTCATCTGAAAATTTCTACATTATGAAAGTTTGCATGCATTATTTACTATGTATTGTGTCTGTATGTTAAAAAAATTTCTTCAAATTCCTTCCTTTTTACAATTTAAGTTTTATTCAGTTGGACAAATTACATGTGGACAAAGATAAGTATGTATGTCCCTATATTATTACATTATTGATTTTTTCATTTTAGTATAGCAGTTTTTAATGAACTGCAACAGGTGTACTATGTATCGTGTTTGTGTATCTTTTCATTCAAATTTCATACCGTCTATCATATAAGTTGTTATTTATTCGAACAAATTACATCGAAGTAAGTATGTTTGTCTCTATAATGTAAGGTTATTGATTTTTTTATTTTATTATGAGTTACTATTCATTTGAAATAGTTGTATAATCAATGAGTTTATTCATTACTAGATTCAACTGCATCAAGCAAGTTTCTATAATATAAACTTATTGATTTTATTTTTATATTAAAGATTGTTTTTAATGAATGAAAACGAGTGTAGTTGCAACTGAATTTAACAATTAAAAGTGCTCCAAAGGAAAAAATCAAACAAATGTGCCCAAATAGGTAAATCTTTAAAACCTTATTGACTCTAAATTTATTAGATCTTTGACAATATTTTGAAGTGGAAATAAGTCACATTAAAGTTGCAAAGCTGAAAAAAAAATTCGACTTGATATCAGACAAATAAAAGAAATTAAATTAAAATTCCTTTTCTTTTCAGATGCTATATTTATAATTTTACCATATAATTAAATAATAATTACATAAACAAAACTATTATTTTTTTTCATAATAAAACTTTTTTTAGTGAACAAATTCGAATTTATTTAGCTTTATCTGTAGAGACCACTTGAAATTATTTTGAGTCGTGATAAACTTGAAACGACTTTGTCGAGTCCACTCTTCAGTGGCTGTGATAATATGAATGCTAGATCGTACTGTCAACAACCGACCACTTTATTCGGATTTATGTCGCATCGCAATTACAGTCTCATCAACATCTCTGTCAAAAATTACAAATAAAAACTAAATCAATGTCTTGCAATAACAAATTTAATAGAAATATTATTAGAAATTCGATACTTCACTCTTCAATCCCTTCTAATCAATTTAATTATTATTCGATATTTATTTGTTTATTTATCTGTTGATGAAGTTTGTTTTGGATTCTTTGTCAACAACTTTTATTGTCGGTTGATTTGGTGCTCAATGGATCTGCAGATGAAATTGGCTTGTTTTTATTATTATTATTATTATTATTATTATTATTATTATTATTATTATTATTATTATTATTATTATTATTATTATTATTATTATTATTATTATTATTATTATTATTATTATTATTATTAAAGAACGAAGGCAAAGTTTAAATAATAGAAAAACGCCAACGATGTATTCTATATAACATTTCACTATATATATTTTGGCCGTTTCTTAGTCTTCTTTAGGCTAGAAATCACTTTAACAAAATTTAAATGAAAATAAGAAAATATTTAAACAAATTAACCAATAATTTTCGCAATCAAAACGTATAAAAAAATATAAAATTTTAATTTAAATGTAATTTAATTTTTAAAAAAACATAAAAATTATCAACCGTTTTAAATAAAATTTTAAAATTTAAATTTTAAAATAATTTTACATACATCCCCAAAAAAATTACATCAAATACATGATATACACAATTCACCTTCAATTATTTAAATACATTCAAAATGCATGTAGACTGAGCATTTTGAACATTAATTATAGAATTTAAAGATTATATCAACAACGCCTCAAAAGTTATTCGTTCGCAATAATTACTCAGAATTTTTGCAATTATCTTGAAATCGGATATACCTATTTTCTTACTTGTGCATTTCTTGAAACAGTGTTTCCAAAACCGGGGTACGCGATGGATTTTTTGGGGGTATGCAGGTCTTTTCAATCTTCTATTATCTAAATATTAAAAGATAAATAAAAAAATTTAATTAGATTAAAATGTCTTATTAAAATTTTATTGATACAGAAAAATATAAATATAATCTTGTTTTTTATTTATTGTTTATATTTTTGAATCAATAACATATTTTTAGAAATAAGCTAAGTTTAAAAATCAAAGTATAAAGTAAATCTTTTATATAAATGTAATTAAAATGTAAATCGAATCGTTTTAAATTTATTTCTAGAATGATTTTATAAATTTATTCCACTGTTTCATAATAATAATTCTATTTCAACTTTAATTTGAGATATTAACCAGAAAAAAATTGTTTTTAGATTTTTAAGTCCTATTGATTTTGATAGCAATTTTGATTTTAAAGCAAAAAGGTGCATTATATAAGGAAAATGATCAAAGGGGTACGCAGTACCAAAGGTTTGGGAAACACTGTCTTAAAATAATATGAGTCGATCCATTCAGTTGACAATGCTCAAGAACTCAAGTGTAGAGATGACGTCCACTTGATATTCATAATACCACAATATGGTTCCTAAATTTTAGATTCATCAAAGAATCTGACTCTAGCGACTATCCTCTCAGTTATGCATAATTTGATTTATTTAAGCGAGATCCCTTTTCTCACTTCAGCCTATTGATAAAAAGTTCTAGCTTTTGTTTTGCCAGAACAAAAACGGCCTTGAGAAATGTTTAAATGGATCGGTAACACACATGCAAACATAACATGCAAATTTAAATAAACCTATTAAAACATCAATTAAACCCTATCAAATATGAGAAAAAAGAGAATTAAATATAAAATGATAAACATAAAAATAAATTAAAATAATAACAAAACGCAACAAGATCCGCACGATACAAATACAAATATAACATGAAAACCCAACAAATTCGACCAAAAATTGATAAATCAATAAAAGTTCATGAAAATGAAATTTAAATCAAAAAATTTGAATTAGAAATAATTCAGTAAAAATTCTAAATAAAAAATTATTAAAATAAATTTAAAAAATGATAAAATTAAAGATTAGAATACACTAGAAAATAACAAGGTCGAATTTTGTTTTACTACATCAAATTTAACACGCGAGGTTAGGGACAGAAAATAGGTATAAATACCGATGCATTTTCACATTAAATTTAACCAGTTTTAACCAATTTTGAGAAATCAAATTTTAGTTAATTTTTAAAACCATTTTTCAAACCGATTTGAGTTATTTTGAATTTTTAGGTGAGAGGTAGTTTTATTTGGAACTCTCTCTCCACGTCACATCCTTGCAACCTCGGTAGAGCTCTGCTTGGACGTCGGCGTGGGGGGAGAGGTATTTTTATGAAAATTTTATTGGAATGGATATGGTAACTTTGTATTTTACTTTTAATATACTTCAATAAATATTTATAATGTTTAAATTGTTTTATGCATTTAATAAAATTAATCTGTCGAAATTTTTCCGGCCCACAGCCAACACATATCGCAAGTCAGTAAAATCAACACATAACTCAGATTCGTGTAAGTGCGTGGAATATCGCCAATGATCTGTGCCCGTGAAGACCCGGCGTGCGGAACGCAGGGATTGGAACGTCAATACTATTCCGTATAGAAGAAAAGAGAAATAAGGAAGAGGTCGTTTGGCTACTTCCTCGTTTCTCGTTTTCTGTAAATTCGACCTAAATCATTCTACGCACGGCTCAAAATCACCACACCGAGTAGTCCAGTGGGCACTCATTAAATATAATATGAACATAAAATGCGGTAAGGCTTATTAAAGGGAAAGGTGACGGGGAATAAATCAATATGAAATCGCTGCTATAAAAATGAAATAACTAACGAATCAACTTAATTTTAAACTAATTTTAATTTAAACAAATCCCCTCAAACTTCTAGTAAAGCAGAGAATCTAATCAGGTTCTAAGACAGAGTATAGACGCACCTTTTTTTTGAATGCCAGTGTAATGAATGAAATCATTTAAAAGTAAATCGACTATAGTACGGTTTATAGGACTAATTCTAACTATTAATTGATCATACCACCCGAATAATTGGTTTTATATAGAAAAATCCCCGAAGTAATCATCGTAAACTGTTAAGAGTCAATAAAATTTTTCACCATAACCTTTATAAACATTATGAAAAGTTTACTTTACTATTAAAAATTTTAAAAATAAAATTAAAGACGTATAAACTTTATTTTATTAAAAATGAAAAACACCCACTTACCAAAATAGGCATAAGATATCGTCAAGATTCCATTAAATTCTCACCGACATGATAGAGTTAGAACTATAAGACAAAGCCCAGATGAAGAGCGTAGCAATCCGATTTTGTCAGATTAGAGTTCCATCATACCCAGAATCAATTTTTCATTGTCATGATTGATATTGATACCAAATTGCAAGATAAAATCTGAATAGATACTTCACTGAGTAAATCGCGACAACAGCCAGTGATATCCCAAGGGAGATAGATAGATCTGACAAACAACTTCTGTGAACGCTATTAACGAGGATAATTCCCTGAAATTCACACCGAAATTAATTAATTAAAGGTATACTATAAATTACCAGACGACCAGAGAGAGTTAATAAATCCACGAAATTTTCTGATAAACCAACTGGGCGATCAGCAGAGAGAGATAGGGAAAATCCAAAATGCAGTTATATGAAACTCCCGCGAAATAACAGAGTGAACTGATTCCCTGAATTCACACGCCTTACACGCTAAATAAGAAACTCATTATGGTGGAAGCTAGCTAATAAAACTTACCAAATAATTCACAAAACTCGCAACTCTAAAGTACAACTAGCCTAAACTGAATTTCATAAATTTACAATCTACGAAATAAACAATTTTACCTTAATAAAACTCGCCGACATTTCCGTCGATCAACCAATGTAAACATCCACCTCGTTGTGGTCACGCTGTAATTGACATTTCATTCATGTCTACCTAACTCGATCATCCGGCACACAATACGCACACTCACCAATATATCAACCGACGTCAGTCGAAAATACATCATTTTCACCTAGCTGAAAAATTATGAATTCACCAAACGACTCAGGAGAAAATCTAAAACCCAATTTGCTGGATGCCGCAGAAGCCCCTCTGACGAGTAAATTTTTGATTATTCTTATTAACGAGATTATAATTACACCCGAGCATTAGATAAAGATTCAGAATCAAGTCGGTATCGCTTTTCCCCGCCAAATGAAAACCCAAGAGTCAACAATAAATTGTGGTCTCCCGCACAAGACGAATTCCAACATGATAAAACCCTTTCACTCCACTGTTAAATAAAATAATCAATTTTTTTTTGTGGTTAAATAAAAATATTCACCATCGTCAATCGCATTGGTCTTTGGTGTTACAAGTGTTCGAGTTGATAATTGCTACGTGAAGATTCCGGTTCTAACCACATAAACAAACCGCTCGACAATCATTTTTGGGAAAACGGTTCGCTAGTAATTATTCTAAGTTTAGCCACGTAACTTATTAGTATTGGGATTTCTTAGATATTTTGTTTCAGTAATTCAGGTTAAGATTTAATCTCATAAAATAAAATATTGGCATTATGATCTTTTCAGGTATTTTTTTTTGTTGTTCATTTCAGTCGAATTAACAGATTTTTTTATTATTATTATCTCCATATTCGGTTCAGGTATTTTGATTGTCCAATAAATTGAATAAGAATTTTTTTCCTTGAATGTACCTTCACGACATAAGAATGCGTAATCCTAATAGTTTTGAAGTGCCGATTTTTCAAAAGATAATTCCAGCCATACGACCCACCAGTTTTCCTTGAGTTGTGTCCCGCCGAACGACGAGAAAATTTATATAATTGAGAACACCCCAGGATAACCGATCGAATCTTAATTTACTGAGAGAAATTTTGGGTTACAGTGCTAAACTCATCAAACTTTCTATTCAGGACAATCTGGAGCTATCGTTGAAACCCCTACTCATATCGTGGAGCAGTGGCGACAGGCCTGGAATCGTGTATATCGAGAGCGATGCCCCGACATGCCAGAAGACGACCGAAAGGAAGATATCTCCCCGGAAGACTTTATGCGGCAATTCAGAAAAACATCCAGCGAACCAAATCCGTCCCAGGATATCCTAACTCAGGCCCAAGAACTCCTGGAAAGTCTCCTGCACCACCAGCGCCACGTCGAGGCCGCTGTGGAGCGGGCCACGAGATACTTGGCCAACGTCCAAGACGACCTAGCGGCGGGGCGTCTAGCAAGCAACTACCCACCTTCCCCGAGACCGACCCGGAATACCAAGAGGCCAGTATTTGTGATTCCTGGTTACTCCCCGGAAAAAGGAATCAAGCGATTCTTCGAAGACGCATAATCCCCTAAAACAGTGACCATTAATGATCGAAAATTTTTTTTTGTTTAATACACTATTAGAAATCTAACTTTAAAATTTTTTTTGTGTGTTTTAAATTCAATTCACAACTATGTTTAGTACTAATCACACTTGTTACTATAGAAATCATCACAGAAATTCAACCCTTGTTATTCTAGAAATGGACCCCGTGAAATTACTACAAACTGAATTAACTCATGCGAGACAGGCCAACAAAAACTCCATGACCAACTCGTCCAACTAGTCCGGGAAACTCAACAAATCAAGGCAACGTGGATAGAGCCGAAGAGAGTCAAACCGCTATATCAAAAACTGGCCGCGGCGCAAAGGGGATTGGCGGAAGAGAAGCAATTGGTCCAAGGCCTGAAGACTCAAATTAGGGGACTAGAGGTAGCGTTATCCGCCTGTCAAGAAGGGGCAGCGGTGACCTACCCCCTAGTTTTCGCCCCTACTCAATTGGCCTACCGCGAGGCGAGCATCGCCCCATCGACAACCCTGACGTCAACTCCTACCACGACCACTACTCCAATCACAACAGTAACAACCAGTCGTCGACCTGGACGTAAGGAGCGGGCTAAGCGCCGAGCCACTCGATTTTCAGATAAGCCTGGATTATTATAGACCATGTATTTAATCGACAAATAAAGCGTGATAGAGATTGTAGTTTCTATATATTGTAGTTTCTATATATATCTTGTTATATTTATATCATCCTAGTGGTTTGAAACGATACTGTAAAAGGGTTTAAATAAGGAGTACCACCCATTTTGTTTCCAAACTAATGTCATCAAAATAGTTAGATAAACGATAGAAACTTAGACACAAGGGGACCAAATAATTTAAAGCGAGCACAAGTCTTCTAACGACGGCTCGTTGGACCCATGGATCGTTCGGTCAATTATAGCACTAGCAATAGCGCTCACTTTTTGCGGACGATCTACCCACTCGGACACAGTTCCAACGTTGCTTAGCAACGGGTGCCGGGTGGTGAGCGAAAGAATATTTGTATGGGGTTGTCCGGGTAACAACCATATAGTTTTCAAAATGTCAAAACCCAGTAACCCACCACTTTTATGCTTCAGTTTAATTATGTCAGAATTCATTCTTTCTTATTCTCACTTGGGACAGTAGTTGTTCCCGTTCTACATCGGATTCATTTTGACGGGTTTCATTTATATGTCTTTTCTTTTGGAAGAAACTTTCATATTTTTCGAATTTTGATTCCTTGTATTTCCCATTTTCTCATTTCTGATAATCTTTTCTCTTTGAGAATTTATTTCGCTGAATCGTTTTCTTTGTTGGCATTAGCTAATTTGTCTTTGCGCCTTTCACCTGGTGACTCATCAACCTTTTCTGAATTCTTTTCCCAAGGGTTAATATTTGGTACCTTCATTTGAGCAGGAATAATTGTAGTTAGAAAAATACAATGAAGCGTGATATAGATACTTAGCCGACATTTATGTTTTAGTATTATAGATAATTTGTGTATATAGACAATATATTATGTTTGTATATTATTTTATAGTATGACTTACTTCAGAAAATTTGAAAAACAGGTATTTCAACCATCAAAACAGGGTTTGAAAACCGGTTCTAAATTGCAAAGGATCCCGGGTTTTGTGTACCCTAATCTGAACCATATAATCTGCAATTTAAATGTTATAATTAAAACAAAATTACTTCCCAAATAGATTTCATGTTTATTAAAGGTTTCCTTTTTTTCTCAAATTCTTCGATGAAAACTTTCCTTAGTAAAATTCTGCAATTCGCAGAGTTTACATTCTGAGAATTCTCTGAAATGCTTGTCCTAAAAATTCTTATTCCTATGAAGCTGTCAAATTTTCAAAAAATAAAATGAATTGGATTATAATAACTATGACAAAAATATTTCTATTCAAGTGGAAAATAAAATATTTTTTATAAATAATTATGCAATATAAACAAATTTGTAAATTATCACAGCCATTGAATAAGTGGAAGCAAAATTTATATAATATAAATCATATCAGGGGTCCTTCATAAGCGTTCTGAGAAACTCTATTGCTTTCAGATTCCGGTTGTGTAAGAAGTCCATGACTTTCAACATTCTTCCTGGAGATCCATTCGGAGGTAAACGCACAATTTGTCTATTAAAAAAATTGAAAAAATTGAGTACAAAGTTTATAGTAATAATATATATATTTACCAATAAAATATTTATATTTTTTATTTCAAATAACTTTTGAGCTAGTTTGATAGGAATTTGATTATGATATAAGAATGCATTTACATCGCTTCGGATCTGTATTTGCTAATTTGACAGAGATTCATAAATTGTCGTTTTGATTGTTTTTGTCTGGCATGAATTTTACTGACATAAATGAATCTTCACAGAGGAAAGAAATTCTTTATCAAATTTATTTTGAAATATTTAAAACTCAGAATAGAAATTATTAAAGAAAAACTTCTTGTAATAATAATAATAATAATAATAATAATAATAATAATAATAATAATAATAATAATAATAATAATAATAATAATAATAATAATAATAATAATAATAATAATAATAATAATAATAATAATAATAATAATAATAATAATAATAATAATAATAATAATAATAATAATAATAATAATAATAATAATAATAATAATAATAATAATAATAATAATAATAATAATAATAAAATAATAATAATAATAATAATAATAATAATAATAATAATAATAATAATAATAATAATAATAATAATAATAATAATAATAATAATAATAATAATAATAATAATAATAATAATAATAATAATAATAATAATAATGTTGAGAATAATATTGTTGAGAATTTGGTCAGTTCGTTCCCTTAGCCCCATTTAATTTACTAACTTCGAGAATGGATTCAAAATTTGAGTCTTCTCCAAGTAACAACTATAATTAAAAATGAAAGAAAATGAAAGAAAAAAGAGAAATTAAGATTGATAAAGACTTGAAAAATTATATCTAAATTATATCTTAAAAAACTTTTGATTACAAGTTATGTAATTAAATTAAAATTGTGTTTAAAATATTTGTTTAAGTTTATGTCTGTAAATTGGATATTTTGAAAATAGAATTTTATTTAGTTTTTTTTCTTGATTATGAAATTTAAATTCAAAGCGGTTTTATGATGAGTACCTTTAAAAAAAAATGACCAATTAATGATGATTAAAGCTGGTATTCATATCAGTGCCAACAATAAGAATTTCCAAATGGATCAATATGTCTTCGATGGAAATAAACCAGGAAACCATAATTTAAGATTGAATGAAATATAGGAAATGTTACACTTAGCTGCTAGAGCTATCGTTGCAGTAGAAAATCCAAAAGATGCACCACAAGCTTGTAATTCTGAACGTCGACTTCTCTGCATCGAAAAGTATACTTCAGAAGATGATGCATCAATGAAGCTTGTGATCTATCCCTTTACAGTTATAACTTTAGGGTTTCTATTTTACTAAATGAACAATAATCTTCTTGAATTTTGGAATGAATGAACTCTTACCATTACAAGATTATGTAATATGTCTTTATAATAATCCTTGTACTGATAAATTCAACATTAATAAAACTATTAATAAAACTATTGATCGATACAATTGAAAATGATTTTGAATATCACATTTTGGATAGAAAGGCATTTAGTAAACTTATTGAATTTGCTAGTTCAAATTTAAATTTTCTTTTTAATAATTTAATGGTATCAACAAATAGATGGAACCAGCTATGGATTCCCCTTTAGCACCGACGATAGCATCAATATTTTTGCTAGTTTGAAAAAACAAAAATTGCTTCCTTTTATTTTGAGAAACCCTTTGTTTTTAAAAGTATGTGGATGATATTTTTCTTGTATTTGAAAATAAGAAACATGTAGAGCCATTTTTGCATTTTAAGGAACATTTTACATAAGAACATTGTATTCACATGTGAAACGGAGAGATTTATAATTTCAACCCAAAGATAAACTTTAAGAAACAAAGATTTATAGAAAAGCAACTGATACTAGTCTTTATACTTCTCCAGAAAGCTTTAAGTATAAAAGAAATATGGTGAAGGGATTGATAAATTGGTTGAGTTGTTGATAAAGAATGTATATTCGAAATCATTTTTATTATTGATGATAAAAGAGATTGTTGACAAATTGATTAATAATCTTAAGGATTCATATTTGGAAAAATCTGAATGTAATTTGACAAATAAATGTGAATTGAGTGTTGATCTTAATAATAGTAAAATGGATATAAAAATGATAAGCTTTAATCAAAAACTCCGGTTGGATTGTGCTCTGATATCGTTATCAATTTACATGTAATGGGTGTAATGCCACATAAGTAGTGTAATATGAGGACTATGTCACGTGGATATTTTTTTTTGGGGGTTAAACTTTTTAAAATTATTTGTTTTAATGAGTGAAAATTTTTTAAAAATTTTTTGTTTTAATAAATGATTTTTTAAAATTATTTGTTTTAATTAATGAATTTTTATTTAATATAATTTATTTATATTTCAATTATATTATTATTAAATTTAATTGTTTGTTTTAATGAAGTGAATTAAATAATTATTTTTTATTTTCATTTAATTATTTACTTAATATTAGTATTATTTAATTAATTATTTATTATTATTATTATAATTTTATTATTATTATTAACATTTTTTTTATTTATTTATTTTTATTTTTTAAAATTTAATTGTAAGTCTACGAATAATTTTTCAATGTAAAAAAGAATTAAAAATCATCGATAAATTTTGAATTGTAAAAATAACAAACTTTCAATCCATACAAATATTTTTATTGACAACAAAGATTAAATAAAAATGATTAATTTTTATTTCAAATCAAAAATATCCGAGTAATATGCTTTACGCATTTCGGCCAACAATATATAGATTGTTTGGTCACGTTTGAAATTGTGGCAACATGGACATCCATTTGAACATGTTACTCTCATACTATCTTTACAAACAATGCAATTTGCAACACATCAGTCACCAGATCCCTGAACGTTGTCATAGTGAATCTCGAGAAGTTCTTTAATGTTAATCCCTGTGAAATTGTAAATTTTTGTTGCAAGAAACTCTGGTGCGCAATAATCCAACGTATTTTTAATTCTTGGATAAAGTTCCTGAATTTTCTTTAAAATTACTTCAAAGAGATAAACTAAATAATAAAATAAAATACATATTTAAATATACATGATTTACCTTTTGACATTTTTATACTTAATAAATTAAACAATTTCAAACAAAATATTTATTAATTTATTAACATTGTAATTTCTGATTTAATATTTTCCACAAAATCATTATAATCAAGGATTGTATTCCAAGTATCACTACTTTCCCACTTGAAAATATACATGATGGATTATATTTTTGAAGACGTAATGCTAGAAATATTTCTGGTTCAATTATACAATTCACCTTTCTTTGTAATTCATATAGATTTATAAATTTTCCAATATCGATTGTTACAGTGATTAATTGAATTTGTAAATCATGTATATTACATTTCAAATCCCCAGTTTTTAAAGGTTGCTTACATCCCATTACTCGACATTTCCCCGATCTGAAAAATACTATCGGATACTTACCTGATCGATCTACAACTTCCTGTGGTTTTCCAAATGGGAATTTCATATCAGGTATAGAATATCTTCCTTTATAATTTATGTTACTCAATATTTTCAAATATTTTCTATTCAAGTATATCTAAGAATTAAAACAAAAAGTAAACAATTAAGTTAATAATAAAAAATGGAATTAAGAAATGATGCAATATATCAAGTAATTGGACCAAGTGGTTGTGAAAAGACTTTATTTGTATGCAATTAATTACAATCGAAATTGTTCAAATTAAAATTCAACAAAATATATTGGCATAGAGGAGCTGACGAAGAATATGGACTTACTCAAAATCAATTCTGTAAATTGAAAATGACAATAATTAAAGGATTTGATAAAAATTGGTCATCTAGATTACATCAAGGCAATGTTATTATTATCGATGATCTATACCAGGAAGCTAATAAAGAAAAGGATTTTAATAACTTATTTACAAAAATTGCTCGACATATTGGAGTTACCGTTATTTTCATTACTCAAAACTTGTTTCATCAAGTGGGCGATCATAGAATTCGTAATTTAAATGTACAATACGTGTTTATTTTTAAAAACCCTCGAGATGCAACCATTATAGATTTTCTTGCTAGACACGCTTATCCCAATGATAGAAATTTTTTAATTGATTCGTTTCAAGATGCAACAAAGGTTCCCCACGGATATTTGTTCTTTGACTTTACACAACAATGTCCTGATGAATTAAGTATTAGAACTGATATTTTCAATGAGAAAGGTGTTACGATTTATAAACAAAATCGAAGTCTGAAAATAATTACTTGAAATGACGTTTAAAAAAGTGATTTTTCAACGTGGAAAATCAACAAAGAAAAAAGTTACAAAGAAAAGGGTTACTAAACGTATAATAATAAAAACGAGTAAGAAGATTGTTAAAGATAAAAAGTGGATTAAAATATAAACAAAACAACTAGATGATAAATGTATTTAATATGAAAGTTGAACGTAGTCTAGCATACTTGAATGCCTTGAAAAAGGCTCCTAATGATAAAAGAATTAATATTTTACAGAATTTTCCTTCATTTATTATAGATGATCTAGTTGAAGTTATTGTTAATGTAGTTCGTGGTAATGTTAACATTACTAAAGTTAAAAAAATTGTATTACAAAAACATAAAAGATCACTTTTATTTTTAGTAAACACTAAGAATCGTCTTCTGATGCGAAAAATAATATATAAACAAAATTGTGGATTTTTGGGGGCAATAATTCCAATAGTATTATCTGCAATAAGCGCAATTTCATCATTAACTTCTTAATGTCTACCAAGAACTCATTACCGGATAAACATAATTTAGATTTAAATATTTTGACAACTTGTTGTAATAATGAAGGAAGCATTAACCAAAACTCGAAACACAGTAAAAACGCTCAAAAAAGTATGGACAGACCCAACACATCCCGCTGGTTTCTAGTGGTATAAGAAAACTGACAAAGAAAGTAATTAATTCAAAAGAAATAAACTCAGAATTGGTTATCTGGGCAAATGGCGTACAATTTAAATAAACCAATGTTGAAGAAATTTAAAACCCATAGTTATAAAACAATGGGAGTTGATGATTTATGGCCAATGGATTTGATGGAAATGATACCATTCTCTAAAATTAATAAGATATACAAATATATTTTGACATGTGTTGATATATTTAGTCGATTCGCTCGTGCTATTCCAACAAAAACCAAATCGGCCAATGAAATGACTGAAGCAATCAAGGAATTATTTATTGATGGCAAGCCTCGTAATTTACAAACTGATTTGGGTATACAATTAAATAAATAAATTAAATTAAATTTATTCTTTAGGTAAAGAACTTTATAATAGTAAAGTAAAAGAAATTATCAAAGGAATAAATCATTACTCAGTATTTTCTCAATTTAAAGCTGCCTACGTGGTAAGATTTAATCGAACTCTAAGAGATCGCTTGAAAAAATATTTCGTATATAAAGGAAATAAAACCTGGATAAATGTTTTACAGAAAGCAATTTATAGCTACAATTATTCGCCACATTGGGGTTTAAATGGAATACGACAAATTGATGTTTATTCAACGAATAAAATGGATAATTGGATATCACAACAATCTGATTATATAATTAAAAAGCCTTAATATGAAGTGGGTAATCACGTTAGAATAAGTAAAATCAGTGTTTCTCCATTCATCAAGAATTTCGAGAACAATTGGAGCGATGAAGTATTTAAAATCTCAGAAATTGATACGAATCAGAATCCTGTAATGTACTTTATCAAAGATGAGAAAAACAATCAAGTCAGTGGAGAATTCTACGAACAAGAACTCCAAGTTATAGAAGCCCCTACTCTATTCAGAATTCAAAAGATATTAAAATCCAAGAATGTTGGTAAATATAAACAATACTATGTTAAATGGCATGTATATGAAACTCCAACTTGGATATCTGAAAATCAATTAATAAAATAAATATTATGAAAGAAAACCAGTTTTATATGATTTTACCTAGTAATAGTTGTCCTCTTATTTTTCCTAATAATGAAGCTAGTAATTTTAATGTCGAATTTCAAAATCCTATTTATTTGGATGGTGAGTGGGAAGTTGCTTTAATTGATTTTACTTTTGTGTATAAAATATTTCTGTTTTATAGTAATTCTTACCTAAGTTATGAAACGATGAAGAGTGTTACTGAAATAAAATATTTGAAAATAAATAATCAAAATGAAACTTATGAATTAATAAATCCCAAACATACCCCTGATGTTGATGTTTTTATTGAAAAATATGAGAACTTGGTTATTGTCTGTCCACATGTTCCATTTAAAGTAACATTCCTTGACATTCAACATGCGTTTAGTTTTGGATTAAAATCTATATCCGTCATTAATGAAGATGATCATTGTCGATTAAAATTACCAAAATTTACAGATGATGGTGTTATGGAACAATTCAGGATAATTATAAGTTATGAATAACAAACAATATTTGAAAAACATTTTGAAGATAATTTACTCATAAATACATTATCTAAATTACAAGGACATTTAATGTCATTTATTCCGTCTACGTTTAAAGAACTAAAAATTGAAAACAATGAATTTGTTAAAATAAAACTTGCAGATAACATTTCAAAAATATATTTTGACAACAATTTAATCAAAACCTTAGGATTAAATAAAAAAACTTTTATTGATAAAGACATCGTTGGTAATAAAGTTCCAAGATTATTACATCATCATCAAAATATGTTCATTTATTCGAATATTATTGAACCAATAACTGTTGGAGATGTTAGAGTTCCTCTATTAAAATCTGTTTGGGTTAAAAATTATGAACAAGGGGAAATTGTACAATTAGAAATGAAGAATCCAATGTATTTACCAATTTCATTTTCAACTATAAACAACATTGAAATTAATATTCACGATGATAGTGGAAAATTAATTAAATTTAGTAAAGATACCAAAGCACCTTTATCAATACATTTTAGAAAAATAAATGAAAGATTTTTACATAAATCTACCGAGTAATAGTTGTCTTCTTACTCATCCAAATAATAAAGCTGATAAATTTAATGTTGAATTTCAAAATCCAATTTACTTGGAAGGTGAATGGCAAGTTGCTCTGACCGATTTCACTTTTGTATACAATAATTTTCCATTTTATAACAACTCAAATATTAAATATAGTAAGAGCACATTACATACAAGTTATGGATATTTTTACTATAACGATGTAAAGAATGAATATACAATTAGTCACGACTCTATATTTTATCTAGTATACATTGATGGAAATATTTTAAATATTGATTGTAAATATTTTCCATTTAAAATTTCATTTGACACTATTGCAGAAGCTCAAAAATTAGGATTTAATAAATAAGAAGTAAATTTTGTTGAAAACTTGAATAAATTAAAATTCCTTCAAATAATCGTAAAATAAAGTTTGATACAATTCGATTAACTATAAATTATTTTTATGATGTCGAGTATACAGATAAATTTGAAGAAAATTTAATCATTACTAATTTATCACAAATAAATGATCAATTAATGACTTTTTATCCGCATCTATTTAAATCTTGCGAAATTGAACAAGGAAGATTAGTCAAAATTGAATTGGAAGATGATGTCAGTAAAGTTAAATTTAGTAAATTCTTGTCTCAAAGTTTGGGATTAAGTGAAGAATCATATTCAGAAAAAGTTATTGTTGGATTACGTTTACCAGAAATTTTGCAAAGTAATCAACAAATGATGATCTATACAAATATCATTGAACCTATTCTTGTTGGTGATGTTTTGATACCTCTATTGAAATGTGTATGGGTTGAAAAACATAAAAAGGATGATCTTGTTCAAATTATAGAGAAAAACTCAATGTATTTGTCTGTATCGTGAACATATATAAACAATATAGAAATCAATATTCGTGACGATAGTGGAAAATATATATTTGGTAAAGAAGATAAAACTTTTCTTACATTACATTTTCGTAAAATAAATGAGTAACTCTGACATTGTAAATTTTTATAGTAGTAGTCAATTTGGTGGAGAATTACCATATTTTATAGGTAAACAATATGGAACCGGTTGATTGAAAACAATACGTAGATTCGCATTACCAATTCTTAGACGTATAGGCAATTTCGGTATGAAAACTTTTTTACTTGCTTTTACCTGCTTTAAAATCAAATATCTAAAATTAAAGAATCTTTACCTAGTGTCATTCAAACTTTACACTGTGTTATTAATAAAGTAAGTGATATATTTAATCATGAAAATGAACAAAAAGGAGAGACACTTAAACGTAGAAAGATAACGAAGAAACATATAAACAAAAGAATGAGAGGATTCGGAACTATATTTGAAAAATGATTAGTGCAAAATCTGAATTATGTCTTTTTGATAGACCATCCTCTCAAGCCGTGATTGAACATCGTTCATTTGAAGATATTTTCCAAATGAATTCAATAACTGATGCTGGTACCTCTTCGATTCAATTTTACATTAACGGATCACAAACAGAATATTTAGATTGAACGATACTTTGTTATGCATTCAGTTGAAAGTTGTAAATAGCTTAGGTGAAAATATTACACAAGAAGCAGACGTAACAGCAAAAAATTTCTTTTTTCAAACTATTTTTAAAGACGCTGAATTAGTTTTTAATTCTACTAAAATTGAACGACCAAATGGTAGTTTTGCACACAAAACCCTAATTGAAACTATTATAAATTATAATCAAGATACTAAACATACATCTTTAGGGGGAATGGGTTATACTGAACATGATCTTATGCAAAAAACATGGATTGCAAAATCAAAATCATTTTCATTATGTTCACCACTCCAATTTGATTTCTTTGATCAACCCAAATATTTGTTACCAGGTGTTAGTGTCCAAATTAAATTAACAAGAACTAAATTTGTACCTAAAATAGTATTGCTAGATGCAAAATTAATGGTTAGAAGAGTTCGTGTTGAACTTTCTGTTTTAGCGGGTCATCAAATAGGTCTTGCTACAAGAAATGCAATTTATCCAATGCGAAGCAAAGAAGTTGTTGAATTTTCTTTCCCTATTGGATCTTCTTCTTTTTATAAGGAACAAATATTTGGTGATAGACGATTACCTAATTTTATCCTTGTAACTTTCCATGGAAATAAAAGATTTAGTGGTTCGTTTTTAGATACATTTACTATGTTTGATCACTTTAACGTTAAGTCAATAACTTTAAGTGAAGGAAGTGATTATCGTGAAAAATATAGTCAAGATTTTGAAAATGATAATTATAGTACAAGTTATATGCAAAGTTTTGTTAGGAATATGGGATATCTTAATAAAAATTTGAATTGTGGTATCAGTATATCAGACTTCAGAAATAGGTATCCATTCTTTACATTCGTATTGGCGCCAGATTTCGATCTTAATCAAAGTCAGTTACCACAAAGTGGAAATTTAAGATTAGATATAAAGTTTGGATCACCCCTAACTGAATCTGTTACTGTAATTGTATATGAAGTTTTTGAAAAGGAAATTCAAATTATTTCCAATCGAACAGTATTAGTTTGAACTATAAACCAGATTGAGATTTTTTAATTGTCAAATATGAAGTAAGAAATATTATTAATTATATATTTTTTAATTATTATTAGTTCTATTCAGATTGATTTTATTGGTAGAAAATTATTGGGAAAAGATTTTCCTGGAGTTTTCCCTCTAGATAAAATTCCATATATCGATGTTAACAAAGCTTTGATTGTAAATACTCAATCATCTAATCTCAGTGGCGAACATTGGCTTGCAATTTATTTGAAACCAAATAAAATATATGTATTTGATCCAATGGGTTTCTATTATCCCCATTTATTAATTAATAAACTAGAATATATGGTAATGCCAATTGAATAAAATCGAATTCATTATCAAAATCCGATGACAAAAACATGTGGACAGTATTGCTTAGCTTGGTTAAAAATAATGAAAAATAAATGAATTTATTGAATAAAATTTCTTTTCAAAATTGTTTTTTAATTATAAGTGTAATTAAAGATGAATTATGTAATAAGTATTACTTTTAAAGATTGTGTTCAGAGGTTTATATATATTTAAATGTTTTGGTGTTATGTAGTTAAGTGTGTTTTATAAACTAAATTTTAATTGGTCGATCATGTTAATACTTACATGCTTGTCAATATAAAACTGAATGCATTTTTTAAAAAATTCACTTTAATCAAATACCAAACTTTAGTAAGTTTTTTATCATATTTTTAATTATTTTTATTTTTAGAAAATGGAATCCGTCAACAATATAAATAAAGATTTAAAATCATTAATAAAAATGATCAACAAAAATTTTCAAAATGTTAAAACTCCGATTCACAAAAATAAAACAGTAAAATGTAAGTACTATTAAATTTTAACTATCATATCATAATTATAAAATATTAATTAATTATATTTGAATTAAATTTAATATTAACATTTTATTAATTTAAACACAATAAATTCAAAATAATATGATAAAAAATAAAAAACTAGAACTAGTAAAGTTAAATAAATTTTATTAAAATACATTTGGTTTCAATAATTTTCCAAATTGGTCGAATAGTCTGGTTTCCTTCTTTATATCCTTGAATTCTTATTTTAATCATAAAATGTTCAATTTCTTTTTTACTTTCATAATTACATTCTTTTTCACAATTCATTAAAACTAATATCTTTGTTAATTGCTAGTAATAACTCTGTTATATTTTTCGATCAATTTCTCCAATTTCACAAACTTTCATATAATATAGGCTTTGTTTCAATGTTGTTGGTTCCTATTAAAATTTACTAATAATCTTACTTTTAATGAAAATACTTACTCTAAATGAAAAGATGATTGGAAATTTTAAATATTCCATTGAATTTATAAGTAGATTACTGTTGAATTTCTGCTTAAACTGATAGATATACGGAATTTTCCTCAAGAATTAACTTGACAGCTTCTTTTCTAACCGAGGTTTCTATAAAAACAATTAATGAATAATTACATAATATGAAAACCATTTACTTTTATTAATTTTATGATTTTAAACTATTTTAATCTACTTATATAAGATTTTCAAAATAAAATTAACCAATCAAATTCATTTATTCATTGTGTGTAAAATTAATTTAATGTTTATATTTTAGTGATTTTTAATGTATTATTTTAATGATTTTAATGATTTTATGATTATATATTTAAATTTTTCTTTTATTATAACAGTAACCTTTACCAAAATTTTTGCCATTCTCCACAACATGATGGGAATTGTGATACGATTATAGAGAATTATTATTCTCATACCTATAACCACATCACCTATTTTAATTGTCCCGCGTGTAAAACCACCCATAAAATGCATTATACAGACTTTTATTTAAACCATAAAGAACATTTAACACAGTTTAACTGTAAGAGAAAATATATTTTTAAATTACCATTGAGTGATAATAATAATAATAAAAATAAAAATAATAATAATAATAATAATATTACAAAAAAGAAAAGAAAAACAAATAATAATAATAATCTACGCTCTTCAAAAGTTCCTAAAATTATAGATACTATTATACTTTCTGACTCTGACGAATCAAAGATTGTTGATGATGTAATAATTATTTCTGATTCAGATGATGTTTCTAATATTTTTCCTGTTGATATTGCTTCTGTTATTGTTAATCAATATGGTGGCTCGATAGCACCTACTCTTAACTTCTATTTAAACCAATCACGTGCAATTGTTAGAATGGATGTTTCGAATTTAAATTTAAAGTTAATTACAGTACCCACACAGTTAATTAATAAATTAAATAATGTTATCAATAAAATTGGATCTGTTAAGTTTCAATTTTGTAGTGATGTAGAGTTCGAAAAAGATGGAGAATTTCAATCTTTCATCATTTCAAACTATGCCAGAATAATGAATGATTCATTTATAGATGACAAATGTAGTAACTGGGTTATAAATAGAATAAAAGAAATTCATTTTGTTCTTACCAAGTTTTCACAAACAAATCGGTTGAGTGGTCATAGATTTATTCCAACACCATTATCCTTATTAAATAAACATTGTACTGTAAATCTTGCTAATTCGGATAATTTATGCTTCATTTACAGTATTTTAGCTATTTTAAATCATGAAAATATAAGTAACCATCATAGAAAATAAACCTTTAGCTACAGCACTTATGAACTTGACTTTTCAGCTTCGGATTTACATATGAAACTATGTGACATTCCAAAATTTGAAGCTAAAAATCCAAATCTTTCCATTAATGTCCTTACGTATGATGAAAATAATTTAATTAATAATTTTTCTAACCCTGAAGTTTTCAAACACTCTTATGTCGAAATAATTCATCGTTCTAAAGTTGTTGGGGGACAACCTATTAATTTAATTTTATTAGAAAGCCTTGATTCTTATGATTATATCGCTGTTACTAAATTAGATAGGCTTTTAAATTATTGGAATCATTCTTTTACTGATACTAGAGTTCAAAGTATATGGTGCCATCGATGTCTAAATGGTTTTCGCAATATAATTTCATTAAATAAACATAAAGGGTTGTGTGATAAAAATCAATTAGTCACAACTCTTTATTCATTACCTTTAAATAAAAACTTGGAATTTAAGAATTGGGCTAAAACTGTTACTCCTCCTTTCGTCCTTTACGCTGATTTTGAGGCTAACTTACCTTCAGATGACATACATTTTCAAATACATATGCCGATTTTGGCCTGTTTACTTTTAATTAACAATTTTACAGGTGAAAAATCATATAAGAGTTTCCTGGGTGATGATTGTGTAGTTAATTTTCTACAAGAAATAAATAATATTTCAATTAATACTGTTTTACCCTTTTATCAAAATAATTATAAAAAGAAAATATTATTAACAGACTCAGACATTCTTTCGTTTTCTTCGGCAACTTGTTGTTATTTGTGTAATAAGATTTTATCAGTACCGGTTAAGGACCATGATCACTTTACTGGAAAATATTTGGGAGCAGCTTGTTCCAAAGGTAATATTTCTTGACAAATAAGGTTTGAATTTCCAGTTGTTTTTCATAATTTGAGAGGGTATGATCTTCACCATATCCTCAAGTATGGTATGAGTGATTTTAACACGTGGAAAATAAGTTGTATTCCTGTAACAAGTGAAAATTTTCTTTCTTTGTCGGCAAGAATCAGTGGATTAACTGTAAAATTCATTGATTCTTGTCAATTTATTAATAGTTCATTAAGTAACGCAGTTAAAACATTGACCACTCTTCCTTTAACTCGTTCGGAATTTGTAGGTAGTATTATCGATACTAAAGGTATTTTCCCTTATAACTTTGCAAAATTATTCTTAGACTTACAATTAAATGTTAAAAAATAAAAATAAATAAATAAAAAAAATGTTAATAATAATAAAATAAAAATAATAATAATATTAAATAAATAATTAAATGAAAATAAAAAATAATTATTTAATTCACTTCATTAAAACAAACAATTTAATTTAACAATAATATAATTTAAAAATAAATAAAATAATTGACTTTATTAAAAGAAACAATTAAATTTAATAATAATATAATTTAAAAATAAATAAAATAATTGACTTTATTAAAAGAAACAATTAAATTTAATAATAATATAATTGAAATATAAATAAATAATATTCTTGACTTGATTAAAACAAATAATTAAAGTAAATGAAATAAAAATAAAAAATAAAATATTCATGATTTTTAATCTAGCAAATATATTTTAGGCTTTTTATTCGACAGGCGATTTGAGCCAATTTTATTTTTATGGGTTTTTAAGTATGAAAAAATTACTTAGGCTTTTTATTCAATGAAATATTTTTAGGTTCTTTAATTTTCGAAAATCATAGGCCATTGTAGCCAATTTTTATTTTTTATGTTTTTAATCGAGAAAAACATACATTTTTAAAAATTTTAAATATGAACACTTAAACCAAAAATTATATTAAATAAAAATTCATTAATTTAAACAAATAATTAAAAAAAATCATTTATTAAAACAAAAAAAAATTTTTAAAATTTCATTTATTAAAACAAATAATGTTTAAAATTTTTAACCCCCCCCCCCCCCTCCCGAAATTTTTTTAAGGGGGTCTCTGTTTTTTTAAGCCAAATATTCACGTGACATAGTCCTCATATTAAACTACTCCCATACATAGGAGAGACCTCCCGTCATCTATGTTTTTGAGTTCTCGAACATTGTGGATTGAAGGGTTTGATCAATATTAGAGAGCATAATAAAGGCTGTAAAACTAAAATAGGAATGTCTAATTTTTAAGTTTAGTTGAAGAGTTTTAATAATTGTTGGGAACGTGTGATATGTGAAGCATTACTGATAAGGTCAATGGATCCAAATATTAATGTGCAAAGTGACTACGAATGTTTTGAATGTTTTTAAATAGTTTGATTTTGTAAAATTGTTTTAAACTGGTATTTTTTTTGTTTTTAAAAAAATATTAACTTTTAGTATTATTTCTATTATAAATAATTAAAATTTATAAAGTATTTTATTTATGTAAAGCGTCATTGATAAGATGAATGTAATGATCGTTAAATTGAACGGAAATTATATAATTTGAGAGTATAAAAGAGATCGCAATAAAAATCATTTGCTAGAAAATATTTTAAAAATGTTAAAGGCTAAAGTAATATCGAGGATATCGACAATTAAATGAAAGGTAATCGAAGAAAGGAAAATTATTTCATAAAACCTTCTTATTGTTAAATTCCATAACCACAGTGTCCTTGTTGACATGTATAGCACAGTAATATAATTAGTTGGAATTTATTTACACATTGATTAGTAAACTTTGAAATCTATAAATCTATATATTTGTTATGAGTTCGTTGACTTAATACCTAAGAAAATGAGTATTGAAATAAAATCTCAATGGGCATATTACTGAAATTGAAAATAGAAATTTTTTTATTTTAATAGACATGACAGTTTAATTTTATCTGAAAATTGACTTTTCCCAATCGAATGATGCGTAATTTATCTAATTTCATCAAATATTTCTTTTCAAATTTTATTATTATGTTAAACAATCAAATTATTTTACACAAATTTAACTTATTGATTAGAATTTTTGCTTAATAGTCATGATAACCGTAACGACATTTAGAAACTATATGGCCTCAATTACAATTTTAAGTTGACTGTAATTGAATTAATTAATACTGAACTTTGATATTTGTTAATTAATGAATTTTCTTTATTAAATAAATATTTCAAATATTGAAAAATTTTATCAGTTACTATTATTTCTGAAACTAATTAATAATTACTGAGGCTGTTTGATTCCTGTCGAAAGTAAATTGAATATAATTAGAGTTCCCCCTAATCTGACATTCATTGAAAATGTTTTGTTAGATGATTTTATTTTTGATGTTTTTATAATTTTCTGCTAATCTTTAAACAGTCTGGTTCATTTGATGGACAATTCTTAGTATATTCTGTTTGCATTAAATAGTTCATCTTTTTTGACAGATCATGTCATTTAGACACCTTAATGCATGGAAAAATTTCGATTTATTTTCAATTTTCCATCATATTCTATTCATGATCTATGTTATTATTATCTTTACAGACCCTTGGTAATAGTTTCGTTCCAATAAGTTGTGCTGTAGTTATTAATTCGTGATTTTGTTTTATTTTTTTCTATTTATATAAGGGAATTTATTATGAAAAGAGCAATTGTTTAGCCTAGCAGAATCTCTGAGAAAACCTGTGTCGGGACAACTAAAGTGAATATTGTGTAATTGATCTGTAAAATTATGTAATCTTTTGAATTTTAAATGATACAAAAATTGTATTAATACAAATAATAGTAAAATAATTAACACGTTTAACCTTCGAGCAGGCGCACATTTTATTTTAACACGAGCGAGCGAGCGCCGTAAACTTTACGTCATATATTTTGCAACAAATATTCACTATTTTATGATAACATAGAGCTAGACAATTATTAATAATTAAAAACATGTATTTGAGCTTAAAAAATATTTTATTTGCAAAACTATTAATAAACAAACATAAGTTCGCCGTAAACTTTACGGCTGCGCGCCCGCTTGAAGGTTAATAATGTAAATATTTGATTTACCTTTAGATGCTAAAAAAAATTATTATTGATCCTTGGAATCTGGCGATTTGATGATTTCACAAATAGTTCACTAACCTTTGGCTTCATCTTTCGTTAATAATAATGGAAATATTTGATTTAGGTTTAAGTCTTTTTGTATTTAAAGTTGAAGCCAGCCTTAAATCAAATTATTTCTGTTATAATATTGGGCTTGAGTTTTTCTTTGAAAAAATTCCAAAATTAAAAATATTTCTCTCTAAATATATATATACATGTCGTAACTAGGTATTATTGTGCCCTGTGTGGTTCATAGATCTGGCGCCCCCAACACGCAAATACAAAACAGCCTATAATAATTATAATGTTCATGTTAAGATTCTTAACTATGTATTCATTTCCAGCTATTATTATAGGTAGTAATGCTCTTTAAATTCGGTTGCAGTGACGAAGCGTACATGGAAGCAACGGAAGCAATGCTTCCCTTACAGTTTCCAACTTTTCCCCATAATTTCCTTTAAAATGTTATAGGTCAAATGATATCTTCACAGAAAAAACAACATGATGAAATTTGTAAAGAAAAAAAGGAATCAATTTTATAACTTTTACTGATTTGTCAATTAATACGTAGAACAAAATTTCTTATAGTAGGTCGGTACATATTTAATTATAAATAAATATAATATGGCTGTATACTTTTGTTTCTCATATGCAAGCAAGGGAATCAATTTTAATTTTACTTCTACTAATTTTCTTAATACCCAAGAAAAAAATTCGTATAGTAGGCGCTGCAAATTCAATTATATATAAATTATAATATAGCGGTATATTTTTGTTTCTGATATGCAAACAAGGGAATTAATTTTAAAATTACATCTAGTAATTTTGTTAATACGCAGAAAAAATATTGTAAGTAGGATCTGTGTATTCAATTTCAATGATACATAAGTAAAAGTAATATAATTCTAATAACTGTACATTTTTGTTTCTCACATGCAATTCAAAATGCCAGCAAGGGAATCAATTTTGAAATTACTTCTATCAATTTTGTTAATACTTAGAACAAAACTTTTATAGTAAGCGATGCATATTTAATGATACAAATTTATGCTATAATGAAAAGCGGTGACCACAATAGCCTTAAAGCAAAATAAATGACTCCTTATTTTTCATTAATTTTGGTACATTACACGTTTTCTCATATAATTGACCACAATGGACTTTTACAAAATTTCGTCAAGTTTTCGTAAAATTAGGCACCTTGATTTTGTACGGTTTAAACCATACAAAATTAATGGGTAACTTTTTTTCATACGATATGATTAATTCCATTATGGTTGTGTTTAATTTGCATGAGTTTTGACAGCAATTAATCAAAATTAAATGAAATGAACGAAAAGAAAACAAAAAAACGTAAGTTGTTAATTTTGTTTAAGGCTATTGTGGTCTCCGCCAAAGTGATACAATTTATACTAATTAGTATATTTTGGTTTTTTCATATGCAAGGAATCAATTTTAAAATTACTTCCAGTTTTGAGTAAATAGGAAAAATAAATTTCGCAAGGTAGTTTTATTTTAATTTTTGGTAGCAATCGTGATTCGTGATAGTTTATGTTTTAATTGTTTTTTATCGTTATTCATATTTTAAAAGAAAAATTGATTTTGGTAAGCATTTTGAATATTCTGCAAATAATATTATAAACTAAATATAATCCCCTATTTAAAAGAACTTTATTGAATAAAATTAATATGGAGGATGATAACTGCAAGTGCATAATAGAAAAGTTATTTGAACAGTCATTTGGTTCAAGATTGTTTGATGATAAAATGGAAATAATTAAGAATGGCAAACCAACACCATCTTTGGAAAATTAAGGAACCAGAACAAAAATCTCATTTATAAAAATGGTTAAATAATAAAACTTATTTAGATCTTTTTTAGACCTTTTAGTTATGATATTTAAAGAAAGGGTTTTTTCTTAAATGGAAATTTACAAAATTGAAGATTCTTTGTACAGAAAACGGTTATACACTGACGCAAGCCTGTTAAAATCTTGTTTAAAATAATCTCTCAAATAGTCCAGTTTCATAAAACTAAAGTGAATATCCGATATTTTAATTTCAATACATTCATTTATCCTTAAACCAGTGGTTCTTAATTTTTTGGAAACGAAGGAACACTTTGATATTTCAAAGTTTTGTTGCGGAACACCTGGGGTCCATTGAACTAAGTACCGATGAAAAAAGGTCCAAGATTTGTGCGAAGCAAGATACCTACCAAAACGTTATGGTTGGTGATGCGAAGAGGGAAGAGGCTCCCACACCGCGAGAAATATTTTGTAAAATTACCCGTGAAATTGCAATTTTAAAAAATTTCAATGTAAAAATGAAACTAAATTGAATTTTGAAATAGCATATTTCTGAATACCTAAATTTGGAGGAACACTTCAGCTAATTCTAGTGTTCCGCGGAACACCGGTTAACAACCACTGCCTTAAACTTTAGTCTCAGAACAAGAGACTCCCACATGACTTTCTGAGATTTAATGAAAGAAAGACTTCTCTAACAACACATTATTATTATTTAACATAAGAAGGATTAAATGAGAATTTGTTTTACTAAAAATGAAATTAATTATAGACAAATTTGAAACTGAAAATATTTAACAATTTTAATAAAATTAATAAAATTCAAATAACATTCAATTAAAAACGCTATTTATGCTGCTTCTAATTGCATTATTTAGATAGGCGTAAAATTAATTAGAGTTATTATTGATACAGATCATTCATACTTATTTCTTATCATTGCACTCACAAACCGGTGTCGATAAGCGCTTTTGTTTTGAAACTTTCGAAGAATATTGTTTGCATAGTTAATTTTGCGTTTATCATTGCAATTATTCCGGTTGAGATGTAGTCATATCAAGCTTCTTCCGGTTCACTCGTTTGCGTTTGTTCCATGCTGGCTAGGTTATTTGACTTGTATTTCCCAGATTTACAAACGATGACCAGGCTTTTTAACTTTTTTTGTGCTGGGCATCTTTCTCTATGGTGTCCAGTTTTTCCGCGACATTTACATTGAGACATAGTTTCTTTAATTAAAGAAATGTTTTGGAGTTTATTCGAGCTTGAAAATTTATTCGAGTCTAGCATTCCAATTTCCGAGATTGTTGCTATTTGAAATAGTTGTTCCAGCGATGAGTTTAACATTTCCAGTAATCTGTGTCTAATGGCATTACCAGATGAACCATGTACCAAAGCATCGCTAATTAGCATTTTTTGTTTTGATCCTTACTGAGCGCTGGTGTTGGACATTTATTAGATTCTTTGGGGAGTTATTGGCGCAATCGTAGTATTAATTTGAATATAATTGTATATGTTCGTTTAAAATATTTGAAATCCAACTTTGTAAAGGCTTCTATGGAAGTATTAAAGCTGCAGACTATCGACATTCGCCGGACCACAAGTTAGAATATATATATATATATATATATGTATATATTCATCTTCGGTTGCATTGACTGAAAGCGTTCTCTGAAAGCGTTTTGGAAGCATTTGGAATTATATAGAATAAAACTGTAGTAAAAGACGAAACTTGTTTCACAATTTTTATTCCACTAAATACAAATATATAAATTCATACAACTTCGTATAAATGAAATTCCTATAATTGCTAGTTTTAATAATTCAGTAATGTTTAATCTGATAGATTTAAACAAATGAATTAACCTTTAGATAACAATTATAATAATTCATGATAATAATATTACCTCATTCTACACAAAACAAGAATTTTAAAAACGTTTATAAAGTTATCCTCCAATATTATCATTTATAGTACACTTTTTATTGTATTTATAAGCAATGGAATCTCTTACTTAAATGAACTTATTTAAATTATTTGTTTTCATTTAGAAGAAAACACCTTAGTAGTTCACTTTATTAAATTTTAATTAAAATTAATTAATTATTAAAGCTATTTAATGTTACTATTTTAATTTTCTATTAAATCATAATAATTATTTTATATACCGATTATTATTTAATGATGCTATACATTTTATGACCTATTTATTTCTTTTTATTTAAATAATTACCTTTTGATTTATTGTTTGATTAATTAATTTTTAATAACATTTTTAATTAATAAAAATCTTAATATTTTTTTTCTAAATTTGTATTATTTGATATCAATTATTTATTAATAAAGTTCCAAAATTTGAAGCTAATAAAAGTATTCACTTATAAAAATAATTTTGATCTTATTGAATTATAAATATAAAAAGAAAATTTAATCCAATTCGATTGAAATAAAAAATTACAATTACAATAATAATCTTAAAAATTATATAATCAGCACAATAATTATTAAATATCTTTACCATAACTCCAGAGGTCCTTGAATTTGTTAAAAGCCAAAAAGGAAATGATTTTCTTGTGATTGAGTACATTGTATTTTAAAATGGCGTTTTTATTAATATGCACCTTTTTTATCCGGCGAATTTATGTGGCGTGCCTTGTTATGTGCGCCATTATATGGGTAAATCAATTTTTCTTACTATTCTATTATTTTCACATAAATAATAAAAATTTTATTAATTTATTTTTTGCTAGTTAAATTTATTTAATAAATAAATATATCATTTAACCCTCATTGAGCCATTTTTTGAAACTATTATGTCACTATTGTGTCACTTCAAATGTCTTACGAAATAATTATAGTGTGAAAAGGTTAACTCATGTACTAAATGCCCCAATTGCATCGTATTTTCACAATTTCTGTACGGTGATTTTGCTCATTGTGAGCGGATCTCTTTATTTTTGGCTTTTACCTTTCATTTTCTACAACTCCTAATATAAAATTTTAGATAATAATTTTCAAATTTATACAAATTATGCATCCATTCTTTTCTTGTTAATATTTTATAAATTTTACTCTCTTTCAAATATGTGATAGAAGTAAAAATTTAGAAATTTACAATTGTAAAATATCAAAGCACATACAAGGAAAAAGAAAAGATTAAATAACCTTCGATCTTGTTGAGAAATATTTAATGAATTGTATCCCTTTTGTTTCCTTTGAAGGAAATGATGTCTCAATCATATTTAAATTTATCTTGCCTCTGAATTTTCAAGGCAAAATTTGAGGATAAATTTTATCTTTTACTTTCCTTTC